>LD380815.1:69761-89372 GCA_001465055.1 Ptychodera flava | reverse complement strand
GACTGCTTCTGTAACTCTCTCCTTTATCTCGCAAACACACACCCATCTCTCTCTCTCTCTCTCTCTCTCTCTCTCTCTCTCTCTCTCTCTCTCTCTCTCTTATCCTTCTCCATTATTCTCATCGATATATTTCTTCTTCAAACTCGCATCTCGGAAGGTACTTTTCAGTGTTTATTGTTTACCCAGATTCATCGACAGCGATATGGTAAGTCTAGAGAGCAGTAAGACTCTAGCCTGCGTAACTGTTACATTCTGCAAATGTGAGTTGCTCACGGTGTCTTTCAAAAGGCGAGTACACAAACTGTATTTAGAATACTGCCGTGGGCAAATCTGAAGTATTCTGTTTGAGGTTTCATCATGGATGTCTTACACGGTAGGGGTTGAACTATGGGCCACCATTGCAATTAACCATCTGCCTTTCTATTTCAAACAGCGGAATTCATGACCCATAGTTTAATCATTCCACTAAATTTAGGTAATTCGTAGGTCTCGCACATAATCTTGATTTGAGATAAATTGATTCTGCCAGTACGGCTTATTTTTTCAGGAAATATGAGATCAGGTTATTTGTGAGTATCCTCTTTGTGCAGAATGTGCATTTGTATACCGTACTTTAGGGTTATAAACCACTCACATAAGAGGTTAGTGTATAACTGCTCATAATTGCTATAGCCATACCATTTATTTGATAAGGAAATTATCACCAATCTTTAACATTTGTCTACTGAATCAATGGATTATATTTTATGTATTCGTGATCATTTCCAATCTATGTTTGATGAGTTTTGATAGAAGATACAGTGATGAGCGATAGTCACATAGAAAACAGCGTTACCATGTATCATATATCAACTGAGAAATTTCAGCAAATGGCCATATGTCAGGGGAATTGTGAACGAGATGCAAACTTGCTGTCTGATCTTTCACCCGATGAAATCAAATCCACGTGCCACTACATTGGAAATGCACTGAAAAACAGCGCTTCTGAAAGGCTGAATAGTCTTGATCATGAAGCTTCCTTACTTCGTTGGGTACAGCAACTGACGAGCATAACAAAAAAGCTCGAGAAGTAGGAAACGCAGAGGTTATTCTCAAAGTCATCGCACTGATTGCTCCACTTTATGTAGTGAAACATGTAATCACAATAGAACCGACACAGGTGGAATAGTTTATGCTGAATTCAGTTTCATCTTGACTTAATTAAAGCCACTGATATGGTGAGGCAACTCAGAGTTATTTTTGGCCGTGTCCCCGACAGCTGGTGCATAACAAGCTTGATAAAGGACGCAAGATGTACTTTTACTTGCATAAAAACGGACGGACAAAATTTCGGATCGAATTATCAACACTCCATGTTGTGAATGCTGAATTAATCTCAGAGCTCTCTACAAAAACAACGGAAAATGAACATCTGCGATCTCAGTGCCAAGATCTCGAGAATGAAAATTCTAATTTACGTCAAGAAGTCTCTACATTGCGTAATTCTCAACATGTCAAAAGTGTGGCTATTTTCGATCTACTGTCGCCAAACACCATTTGTGGAAGCGTTGATGTTAGCCAATCTCCTTCGCCTAGACCAGCTGTTCGGACTTCAAACAATGATAGAAAATTCGGTGATCGTGATAACAACTGTAGCGAGTCGTTCTTCATAGGAGATTCGTTGCTACGTAACTTTCGAATAATCGGAATTTCTTGTGATCTGAAGCCTATCAGGTGCTACAATTGATCAGCTGTGCCATGTCATCACTACTAACTCATCATGAAAGAGCCCCTTCAACGAAGTTTTCGATGCAATTGGAGCAAACGACTGTTGTTCAACGAAAGTCAGTAGAAAGTATTTTAGCTGACTACAATCAACTACGCGAGGTCATCAGGAAACCTAGTTGCGGTAAAGTTAATGTGCTCAGTGTCTGTCAACGAACTGATGACTCCAATCCACAATTGCTCATTATCATCGAGCAAGTCAATGGTAAACTGAATAATATGTGCTCTAAAGACCGTTCTGTCAGATTTTATGGTAATGGCGCTAACTTGTGGCTTGAAATTAAACCCACCATTTTAAAGCCATGATCGTAGCAGGTGTTTACATACACCCTACCACGTTACATTATTTTGATGTTCACAATAAACTGAAGCTAGAAAGACGCTTTTATATTGGAAAAGAACTGTATATTTTACGTGATTTCAATACTGATCTTTTTTACGTCAAATGGTCAAAATCACTACAGATACTAGCCTTCAGTCATTTTGAATTTAGGGCAACTTTTTTCCCAACCAACTAAACATATTTCTAGAACATGTATTGACCATATCTTTGTGTCGAACAGAGAAGTTGTTTTGAATGTATGTGTTCTCGAGATCGGGCTTTCTTGTCACTTCCGATCATTTTTATACATATGAGACATACCAATGTATATGTATCCTCCCGTCTCACTCTTAAATTTTGTTCCTTTACTCATTTTGAGCTTGTCTCTTTCTTCCTGACCCTTCAATTGCTTCATGGTATTCAATTGATTCTGCTGATAATGCTTCAATTGCTTCATGGTATTCAATTGATTCTGCTGATAATGTAAGTGTTGCTGCAAGACTCTGGGTTAATATTTTAAACAGGTTTTGTGATATTCATGTTCTTTTTATTGAAAAACTAGTTAAACGACATAAACAATCAGCCTGGATAAATAGTGACAGTACTATGCACGAGAGAGGTGCTCTTTTAAGGTAAGCGAAAGCGGATGTTTCCGAAATAGTCCTGTATAGGTTAGCCAGAAAAAAAATCGTTTACATGATTAATAAGGATTGCTTTATCGACAAAAATAACGAAAGATGTTCCAATCCAAGGCAGTATTATGGCTTATTCATAACAATGTCCTGAGACCTAAGCATCAAAAACATACTCCGATTGAGATAGATGGTACTCCTGTCACAGATCCATCTGTTATTGGTGATGCTTTTAACTTCTATTTCTGTAACATTTTCAGGCATAAATATTTCAGTAGACTGCAATCCTGATTTTCCCTGCTTGTCTGATCATTTCAACGATAAACTCAGATATTCTGTCTTCAAGATTCCACATCTTTCTGTTGATTTTGCTAAAAAGAGGTTTACTTAGTTCTAAGTCAACAAGGACTGATGATGTCATGCAAAGCTGGAGCATCTACAATGTTTTAGTCTCTTATGAAAGTACTCAATACTGGTATCGGCAATGAAGTTTTTCCAGACTTATTTAAACGTGCACTCATTGTCCTTATTTATAAACTTAAGGCAATGATAGTTTAACGAAAATGTCCAATTACATTCCATTCTCTATTTTACCAGCTATTCCTAAAGTCATTAAAAGTCATATTCACTGTAATAGACTTGATATTGCCATTTATGACAGTAGTATCTCTTTTGTTTCATTTGCGAAGATTTTAGCTGTTGCATTAGACAGTGTAATTGCTCGGGACAAACATTAATAATTTACATCTCACTCTTAGTAAGAGAATGGGTTTACTTCAATTGTTCAAATTCATCCTGTGTCACCTCAGAAATGTTCTGATATTGATTTCTCTTGTGAAGTTTGGGAAAATACAGCTGTACAAGATACAGAAAAGAGCACTAAAAGTTATTCTTAATGTTGATCGAAATACCTCAAGCTATTCACTCTTTAAAGCTGCAAATGATTTTTTTCCGTTAAGGAATGCATCTTTTATTTTGTATGATTGTGTTTTAATCTACTAATGTGTTCTGAATACTGCGCCAACGTACCTCTCTCAGAAAATTGTACCATTAAATGATAATAATAGTTACCAAACACGCTCTGCTTCTACACGTAAATTACTTCTCGCTCAATTCAGTACAGAAATAGGGCAGAGAAGTTTTTCTACGCGTGCTTCAAGCTTCTTAGATTCGCTACCTGATGATGTTCGTGTGGCCATAATGTTGACATTTTTAAAACTCGGCTAAAATATTTTATTACGAATAATGTACACAATTGAAACTTTTATTTTCTTTTATTCTTTCATGCTTTGTTAGTTTTTAACATTTTGTTTGCATTCAAATTTCATTGATATTTTATCACTTATAGGATTTTTATCTATGTGTTAATTAGGACCCGTGGGAGAAACAGCCTTGCTGAGTAATTATAATTCGATTTGAGCATGTAAATGGGTACTTCTTTACTGTGAAATGGATAAGAAAATAAATAATAATTAAATTAATTAATTTATTGACCTGTGCGTTTTAATTACTTCAAGCCTTGTATATGTGGTAAAAATTGCTAACAAACCTTTAAGACATACACTTTTTGCAAATGCAATGATTTCTATCACAGGCTACTTCAGCTTTTCCTTTGTTGCTTAATGTGAGTACTATCTGTAAATATAGAAAATATAAACGATGAAACTCGATGTCCCCTTCTTACCCATTTAATGAATGGTAGTTAAACAGAGTAATTTCTTGATTATTCCAGACATATGAATCGTTTTCTTCATCAGAAATGACAAAAACATAGCCAGTGTTACCCCGTCTCTCCCTAAACAATGTATTACTAACTTATCAGGTTGTTAATCGCTGCTGTTGTTGACAGTGCTGAACGTTTCGAATCTTTTCTGGGTAACGATAAAGGGGAGCTTTCAGAAAGTGTTAAGAATAGTAAGCAGTCTTGATGTTTTTTTAAAATATTAGCTAGCAATCCTTTTCGAAAGCTTACCATAAGATATCCCGGAAACAAAACACGACAGGAAATGGGATGTTGATGGTCTAGAGTCACAACTTGGAGGAATAATTGATATTTTGAAATTCCAAACCAGTTGTTAAGGATGTTGCAAAATGTTATTTACTCAAATTGCACCGATGATCGAAGGAAAAGATGCATTCACCTTCCCTAACAACTACCAATTCTGAAAAAAAGGGTCTTTTGTTTATTCGGATGCGACATTAATGGCATCGATGGTCTTTCAGAAGTGATTCGTAAATGAAAGACGAACGTCAAACGGACATTTATGTAGTGCAATCCTTTATCTTCTACCGTGGACTTTGTTCATAATTCGTAATACTATCCTTTCGGTTGATCGGCACAATTTTGTAGATATATACGGATATAGACAACACGTTTTCTGTTTCAAAATGCCATGCAGCATTAAGACAGGGGACACTGGTTCGAAGTTTTAAAGTTTTCGTTTTGTTTGTGAAGGTATAGATTACGCTTTCACTAATTAATTTTCCAAATGTAAGTATAGCGTTATCTTGCTATAGACCATTAAGTTTAATTTGGTCTACAGAAATAAACACACATGCTGTTCTTTTCTATTTAAGATCAGTTAAATTAGTTAGATTCGTTATTGAAAAACATTTGCTATACTGCATCGATTTTAATGGGTATGGTCAAAAGACATTTGCAATAGTTCATACTCGTACCCAGTAACGTGAATAATCATTATATTTATTTATTCAATGTCGGCATTTTGAAGAAGATTGTTACAAAGTATCCGAAGTAGTTAGTCTTTATATGACATGAACCAGCTTTATCATAAATATTAATCGAATAGGGGCTACTTTTACTTCGTTAAATAGTGCGTTATCCCACTACACGACCTGCATATACATGTTGTTCACTGGACAGCAAATGATTATTCTGAAGCAGTTGTTAATTCTTTTACAGGAGGTCCATTGACTCCTTCTTTAACAACTTTGACTGTGTTATGTGTACCTGTACTTTGTTCATGGACTTTACTAAGTTGTGTTGTGCTGTGTTGTGCTGTGCTTGTTGTGACGTGCTGTGTTTAACGTACACAATTACGATGTATTATGATTTGTGACCAATATTTTTTGGAAAACGGATGGGTAAGATGGTTATAAATGAAACTTGGATCATTGTTGACTGTATCTTTTGAACTTCCACGCAAGCCACAGCAATATTTGGTACAATCCAATACCTTCATTGGTGAACTGATCAACCAAAGTAACACAAATAATAGAGAGAAAGAGAAGGACAGAGAGACAGACAGAAACAGGGGCAGAGAAAGACAGACAGACAGACAGACAGACAGACAGACAGACAGACAGACACAGACAGACAGGCAGAAAGACAGAGACACACAAACAGAGAGACACAGACACAGACAGAATGACACATTTGTAACATATATTGTTTACCAGATTCATAAACAACAATATGGAAGGTCTAGTACGTAGTAGGCTTTAGCTTCTAGGTTTCATCATGAATGTCTTACTTACATAGGTTGCACTATGGGCCACTATTGCAATTAACCATCTGCCTTTCCATTTCAAACAGAGGAATTCGTAAGGTAATTCGTAAGCCTCTCAATCCTAATTTGAAATAAATCAATTCTATGAGCATGGCTTATTTATTTCAGGAAATACGAGATTTCGTTATTTGTGAGTATCCTCTTTACGAATTATATGCGTTTACATCCTTTAATTTAGGGAGTATCCTTTACTTGAGGTTATAAGCAAATCACTGAAGGGTTTGTGTATAACTACGTATAATTGCTGTAGCCATTCCAGTAATTTCATATGGATACGATCACCAACCTGTAGCAATATTTTGCCAATGGATCATATTTCATGTATTGTATTATGATAATTTCAACCCATGTTTGATAAAATTTTATAGAAAATACAAAATACAGTTGTTTATAATGAGAGAGAGTCACAAAGAAAAAGCATTGCCATCTGTTATAGCTCATTCAATCATTTTGATTACTTCAAGCCTTATATATGTGACAAAAATTTCTAACAAACTTTAAAGTCATATATGTTTTGCAAATGCGATAATTCTATTACAGGCAGCTTCCGCTCAACCTTTCCTGTTGAATTTCTTACTCACTGCGAATATCAAACAACATTTCAAGTATTAAACTCAAAGTCCTCTTCTTAACTTGTCTAATGGTTCGGGGTTGAACAGAGTTTTCCCTGTTTATTAAAGACATCTGACTCGTTTTCTTCATCAGGAAGGATAAAAGCATATCCAGCGTGCGTCCGTCGCTCCAAAACAGTGTATTACAGAATATAAGCTTTTTAATCACAGCTGTTAAAAGAGCTGGAAGTTTCGAATCTTTACCGGTGAAAGATAAATATAGCTTTCTGCAAGTTGTAAGAATAGTTAGCAGTCTTGATGGTTTCAAAATGTTGGCTAACACACCTCTTCTCGAAAGCTTGGCATCAGATATCCTGAAAAATAAATGCGACATGGAATAGGATGTTGATGGTTTAGAGTCACAACTAGGAGGAATAATTGGAATTTTGAAATTTGAAACCAGTCGTTAATGATGTTTCAAAATGTTATGTACACAAAATTCCACCCATGACCGAAGGAAATTGATGCATTCACGTTCCCTAACGACCATCAATTCTGAAAGAGGATCTTTTGTTGATTCTGATGTGATATTAATGGCATCGATAGTTTTTCAGAAGTGATTCGTAACTGAAAGACGAACTATCCGCCAAACATTTATGCATTGCAGTATATCTTCTACCATGGACATGGTTCGCAATTCGTAATACCGCCATTTTAGTTGTACAGCGCAATTTTGTCGATATATATGGATATAGACAACACATTTTCTGTTTTCAAACTTCCATGCAGCATTCAGACGAGGGACACTGGTTCAAAGTTTTACAGTTTTGATTTTCGTTTGTGAAGGTATAGGTTACACTTTAACTTACTAATTTTCCAAATAGAAGTATATTGTTACCTTAACTTGCCACAGACGACAAACTTTAATAATGTCTACAGAAATCAACACAAATGTGTGTGTTCTCTTGTACTTTGTGAATGGACAGTACTGATTTGTGTTGTGTTGCGTTATGCTGGGCTTGTTTTGACGTGCTGTGTTTATCGAGCACAATAACAATGTATTATGACTTTTGACCGATGCGTTTTGGATAAAGGATGGGTATAATGATTATTAATGTAACGTTGAATGCTGTTGAATATATCTCTCGAACTTTCACGCAAGCCACAGCAATATATGGTATAATCCAACACCTTCATTGGTGAACTGATCTACCAAAGTAACAAAAATAATAGAGAAAAACAGAGACAGACAGAGAGACAGACAGACAGACATACACAGACTGACTGACTGACACAGACACAGAGAGGGAGAAAGACAGAGACATAGATAGAGAGACAGAGAGAAACAGACACAGACACAGACACAAACGGAATGAAACTTTGTAACACATATTTTTTACCAGATTCACAAACAACAATACGGTAGGTGTAGCGCGTAGTACACTTTAGATTCGAGGTTCAATCATGAATGTCTTACATGGCAGAGGTTGCACTATGGGCCACTATTGCAATAGGCCAAACCCGGAATTCGAATCGACCACGGTACAAACAAAGCCATGTGCGCAAACGCGCGTACGTACACGTGTATTTCCATACGCGTTAGTACACATGTGGGTTTGTTTGTACCGGCAGCACGTGATTATTTGGGCGTACTGAGTGTGTAGAACGCATCGCGTCCTTTTTATTCCGGAGTAGAACCATTAACCATCTGCCTTTCTATTTCAAACAGGGGAATTCGTGACCCATAGTTTAATCGGTCCACTGGATTTAAATAATTCGTAAGCCTCTCAATCTTAATTTGAAATAAATCGATTCTGTGAGCATGGCTTATTTATTTAAGGAAATATGAGATTTTGTTATTTGTGAGTATCCTCTTTACGAAGAATATGTGTTTGTATCCTTTACTTGAGGGAATATCCTTTATTTAGGGTTAGAAGCCACTCACAGAAGGGGTTGAGTATAACTACTGAATATTGCTGTAGCCATTCCAGTAATTTCGTATGGATACGATCACCAATCTCTAGCATTTATTTGCCATGGATCATATTATATGTATAGTCTTATTATGAATTGAAAATATATTCGATGAGATTTTATACAAGTACAAAATGCAGTTGTTAATAATAAGAGATAGACACAAAGAAAACAGTTTTGTCATTTGTAATAGCTCATTCATGCATTCATACATTTTAATTACTTCAAGCCTTATATATGTGATAACAATTTCTAAAAAACCTTAATGACATATATGTTTTGCAAATGCGATAATTTTTAATACAGTCGGCTTCCGCTTAACCTTTGCCGTAGAATGTTGGTACTCAGTGTCAATATCAAACAACATTCCAAGTATTAAACTCGAGATCCTCTTCTTTACCTATCTAATGGTTCGGGATTGAACAGAGTTATCCTCTGTTTATTGAAGAAATATGACTCGTTTTTCTTCATCAGGAAGGATAAAAGCATATCCAGCGTGCGTCCGTCGCTCACTAAACAGTGTATTACAGAATATAAGCTTTTTAATCACAGCCGTTAAAAGAGCTGGACGTTTCGAATGTTAACGAGTTAAAGATCTGCAAATTTTAAGAATAGTTAGCAGTCTTGATAGTTTCAAAATGTTGGCTAACACCCCTCTTCTCGAAAGCTTAGTATGAGATATCCTGGAAAATAATGCGACATGCAATATGATGTTGATGGTTTACAGTCAACACTAGGAGGAATATTTTGAAATTTGAAACCAGTTGTTAATGATGTTTTAAAATGTTTTATACACAAATAGCACCGATGACCGAAGGAAAATGATACTTTCACGTTCCCTAACGACCATCAATTCTGAAAGAGGATCTTTTGTTGATTCTGATGTGATATTAATGACATCGATAGTCTTTAAGAAGTGATTCGTAACCGAAGGATGAATTTTCCAACAAACATTTATGCACTTTATCTTCTACCATGGACTTAGTTCGCAATTCGTAATGCCATCATTTCGGTTGAACGGCACAATTTTGTCGAGATTTATGGATATAGACGGCAAACTTTCTGTTTTCAAATTGACATAAGGAATCAAGACATTGGACACCGGTTCAAAGTTTTACGGTTTATGTAGGTAAATCATTACCTTGCCATAGATGATAATATTTCATTACGTCTACATAAATAAACACGCGTGTCGTTTTTTAAGTGTTTAAGATCATTGAAATTTGTTAGATTCGTAAATGAAAAAAATATATATATATAAATATATATATATATATATATATATATATATATATATATATATATATATATATATATATATAGCAACCTTGTGATTATACCGTAAAATGTAAAAGTCAAGACCATGTTTTAAATGTAATACCCTGCTTGTAATTCATTCCAAACTGCAGATACACAAACACAAACCCCTCATAAATTTCTTCTTTTATTGCTTTCCAGCCGACTTGTTGTCTGTAAGGTAAAATTGCAATTTCTAAGAGAAGTCATAAATGGTCTTCTGTCAATGTTGTCATTCGTTCCGTTGCTGTGCAAGAATGTACACAAGCAGATAATGATAATTTCACGGTCTACCTAAGTCTAGGAATGCAACGGATTACAGGTGATCACGCGATGTTCGCATGAAATAGCTGATATTCTATTCTATTCTATTCTGGGCTTCGTATTTGAATAGGTTTCATACCCTTTTGCCAACATTCGTTACAAAGCCAGGCAGCTTGTCAATTTCAACTGTAAGAATGTATGTTTCTTGTTCAATATCGTAACACCAGAGAGAGTAAATTACGATGGAGCACACTATCATTTTCTGTGCGCTTTTTAAGAATTAAGGGTTAGCTTTGCGTTGAGTGCTCTGTGTCGCTTGAGACAGAGTACCTCTGCAAACGAAGAAATATGAAGTCTACATCAACCCTGTAAAAGAGTCACGTCTCGTCGTCTTTGAACACACAGAATAATCCTTTCACCTTTCGGATTTTGATGGCGATTCATCTACGTTTATTTATGCATCTTGTTGAACACGTTTGACGTGTCTATTCGTTTGATATACTGCGGATAAACTGTTATACCAATCCTCCAACTTATGTAGACTAGCCATTATGGAGCAATACTAGAGTGTGAATTCACCATTTTATTATGGGTTTATGGATAAACACACAACTTGCTGTTTTTCACAAACAGCCACTCCTTCTTATATTTTGTATATCAAATAATAGTCAGCAATCCCCTGATGAATCAGTAACCTAAACCTTAGACCCATTGCTATTTGGTGACCCTGGGTCAAAGTAGTTAGCAACTGAATGGAATTCCAATTGGAGAAAATTCATGGGCTCCTATCTTTTAATGGTAAACGACCTAATCCAGCCAATATTGTATTCTTTTACTTACCATTTCATGCGACGATGAACATCCAGGAGGAAAACATAGATAGGAAGTCATATCGTTATATTGTGGTGATCTATTTACCTTGTTCTGTGGATGAAGCAACTGTATCTCAACAAATTGACCTCATTGTATCAAAGTACTGGCCAGTGGGCAACGGTCTTCCGTCAGATGCAGTGTAGGCATAGTTTCGTAGCATCGATCATAACTACGTTGGCGACATAGATTCAACCAGCTGCGTCGTATGATCATAAAGTGCAAGCATTTCAAGTTAAGCACGTGATCCAGAAACGAACGTCTACTGTAAAAGGAGCTGAAAAGAAACGTAACCTATTAATGTATTACCTTGAACAAAATGTATGTTCAATGATAAAACACAACCGATGAAAATGTTCCAGGAAATATTGCAAATAAATTGAAGAACCATTGGATATTTAATCATACTGTAACTATTTGGACACGTTAAGAACGGTACGAGAACAATAGAAAGCCATTCATGTTTGACATCACGATGTTTGTCGATTATGATAAGATATCTATAGTGAAATAGCTAACTGAGCTCGTATGAAGGGCAGGAAGAAATCTCTGTTCTTACAAACCAGAGTTTCTGCTCCGATGAATGGCTTCAGATGGAACAATGAATCGTTCGTTTTCTGAGGTAAAACACATAACCTGATTTCACGGTGACCCTATTAAAGATATCAACTCTACAGTTCTCGTACATCTTCGCATGACGTTTGTCTTATTTCTCGTACACACTGTAAAAATGTAAATCACATTTGACTATAAAAATATGTGCCCTGGGTGAATTGCATCTGTTAGCTATAAAACATTATTGAGGAATGATTTATGGTGCCCAGATTACGGGACAAAGCGCTGTTGAGGATCATAAAGAGCAAAAGTCATCACACGAGAACATTTGACCAACTACAATCAAGGAAAGCCACATGCTGAGTTTAATGTTTTTCGTTGCTGTTGTTTGGAAGGGCCGCTTCGTGAATTAGCATTAGTTGAACTTAAAACGTGACTTTTGGGTCGTTTAACTTTTCCGCATGAGCTGCATTATCGGCCATCAGAGAACCATTTACTCGTGTTCAGGGAAACCCACGTCAATGCAACGTACGTAAGAGGGTCATTCTGAAGGCGCTAGAAAATTTATCGGCGAGTGACTTTATGTCAGTCTTACATGCGTGACAGTGGCGACAGGCTATCAAAGCTGTCATTTTAACGATAATAGCTTCTGAGAACATATAATAAATAAAGACCATACGGCACTGTCGTCACATTGTCTGAACTGCTAATGATTTCAATGAAACTGCAAAAGTAATTTATTGCGGAAACACAGATTTATGTAAAAGGTTTGCTGTAGCTTTAGGTAGTACTCGACTCAAGACTGAAACTTTGCTCAAACTTTCCTAACGAAAACTTTAAACCGACCTCTTTTGAAATTCATTAAGGTAGAATTCGTCTCGGGGACAGATATTCGGAATCTCAAACTTATACAATTATTTTCGGAGTACCACTCGTGGGGGCTCATTTTAAAGCTCTTTGTGAAAGAAAAGGTTTCACCATCTTAGTTTCACGAAAATCGAAAATGTTGTTTTTCTCCATAGAGTTAACACAGAGATGGCGCCCATTTTTAATTTGAAATATCGGTAAATCTTGGGTAATTTGTTTCTCTATTACCAAAATTTGTACGGTGACCCCGTATGGTAAGAGTGTGATTGAAACATTCCTTGAGGAAAGTTTGAGCAAAAGTTTACGTCTTTCACTTTTGAGGCGCATACTACCTGAAGTCAGGGATAGTCATGCGGATTTTACCAATGGAAAAACATACCTAACGGTTACCTGTATGGCCAGCGTCCAAGTGTTAACTCCATGGGGAAGATTAAATTTGCAAAAAAGGAAGAAATAGGTATATATTCGACGAGTCTCCACATGAGCCATTAAGCGGTAGACATGATAAACAATGGAAAAATCCAAGAGTCAATAAATATTGGAAAAAATTATGACTCCGAATATCTGTCTTTCAGGTTCAAGGTTTACCGTCAGACAATGAGAAGCGAGAAAACTGAAACTTACATGGTGGAAACAGATATTCTAACAAGGGTAAATGTTTTGCTTACTCGTCTACTCAGTCTGCAACCATCACCCACAGGCAAAAGTATGTTGTCAAGCTTAATCGACTTACGTTTTGCTTTAGGAGCGTTTTAATCGACAAATGTCAGATGGTCATGTAAGGCAAAACAATTTTTCAGCGGAAATGAAAAGGCAATAAAAGAGCGGTTGCAATTTTAGATACTGGTAAACAAGATTGCAACTTGGTCATAAGTTTCTTCCTTTATTTCTCTTCCCACATTTTGTTCGTATTGATTTCCTGGACTTCGTTTCATCTCCATCAAATAAGCTGAGGCTGTTCATACTGTTTCATGAAAACGTAGCCGACTCTGTATTTACAATAAACCTCAAAGCCGTCATGCTAAGCGATCATTGGCGTTGTTAATGTTCTTACAAAATACTTGGCTTCGTGGCAGACCGACAAAAAGGACATCCGTAAGTCATGTTCTTGTTTTCAATTTTCTGCAATTTGTTACTAAAAGTTAATGTACAGATATTAGCTCAGTAAATCAAGCTGATGTTTGAAAAATCATTTTATGGCCTTTCCATTCAAGCAAATACCGCTATATAGATTTCAGTTTCAGGCGTACACAGAAGCAAATATAGAATGGATTGCACGTCAGGCAAATGAATGAATAAATGTATGTATGTATGTATGTATGTATGTATGTATGTATGTATGTATGTATGTATGAAAACTGACTCAAGCACTGATGTACATACTTCTTGTTATCAACAACAAAAAAGAAAAATAATATAATAGTTGTACTTATATCAACAACCACTGGAAAAACAACAAAACCTCACAAAACAACAACATAAAATAATAATATAAACAAAAATAATGATAGAAGCAGTAGTACCATATCATGAAAGACAAATAACGCGATAAATCACCGATAGCCATCAAACAAGGAAATGTCAAATTCAAATCGTATCATCAGCCTGCATTTCTACTCAAGAAGCGAACCCACTGTTTTAGGCTATAATGGATCACTTCCCCTTGAGACCGAATCCATGTTCCAATGTCTGTGTAGGGATAACCGATACATGCCGATTTCCCCGATGGACAGAAAGATTTAATATACTTTTACGGTTGCGTATCAGAGCTCCGTGCTCCCTGTGGTATTACACAGTGTAGGGCCTTAACCTCTGATCATCACCTGAACTCTATGCTAGCCACAAGGGCATGTTGTCTTCGGTAGGATAAGATCTTTAGACATTCGCTTCGATCAGCACTTTAAAGTTGCGTACTCTGTAACGCATCCAAAGACTTAGCAAATATTCGCAGTTCCCTTTGAATCGCCTCGTTTTGGTCATCGAAAGGATTAAGTCATACCGACCATTTATATTTGTCAGATTGATGATGGTCTTGTTAGTGTTTGGAGATTTTGATGGGAAGATCTGCATAGTTGCAATCGTTACAGACTGGTATTAATTTCATTTCTGTTATGACTGAATATTCAAACGGCGCCATTTAGATGTCCATATATGTTTATGAACACATTCACTATCAGCCCTTGCTTTTGAATTAACTACATAGCTTTCTCACGGAATTTTCAGTTTCAATTATGTTATAAATAACCTTTTTTTAAGCGAATGACCCAGGATAAATAAAACGCAAAACAAAAGACTCGGAAATCATTTTTCTGCCCACTGTATAAGATTTAAGATTTATGAAAAGCCGTGTCTACCTTTGTGGTTAAGTTCACCATAATGTAATTACAAAAGATTTTGACTAGTGCTAGTTTTATCGGTTCAAAACAGTGTCAAAGTTTGAACTATTCGCTGGCACATTAATTTGCAATTAAACGTCAATTTCCATTCAATTAAAGGTAGAACGCGCCTCGGGAACAGGTATTCGGGCTTTCAAATTTTATCTATTCTTGTCTTCGTTTTTTCGAAAATGAGAAAATTTTATTTTACCCTACAGATTTAACGGAGGGATTGCGGTCACTTAGAATTTCAAAAAATCGGGGGAATTTTAGGTAAATTGTCTCGCTGGTACCATGTGTTGCTCGGTGACCCCTAATTTTTATTTTTGATTTGGTAAAGTAATTGTCGAATTTTTCATTTAGGAAAGTTTGAGCAAAAGTTTGTCGTTCAATTTTGAGGCGTACCTTAATATCATACGCTTGTCCACTGAACTGCATTTGACTGAAATCACCAGTTTTCCCTTTTGATACCTGCGGGATTCCATACATGTATGCTAACATTGCATGCCATGATATTAAAGAATTGGAATCCGATACTTTCAAATAGGGCAAGGAATCCTTCAGTGAAGAACACAAATGCGAATCCAATGCTGATGAGAAAGTATCCCTTGCATCAAGAACTACTACTGCGTAAATTTGTCTATTTTGATGTGAGTTTATTCACGAACAGATTCGCTGATCGTCAACATTGCCATCATCTTCGTCCCCGTCGTTGTTGTAGTCATAATAATTCTGGTTATTTCGGGAGAGACAGAAAATAGTCAAAACACATTGCTTGGTGATTTGCGATGAATCTATAGCAATATGGTATTGTAGAACATGTTGCACTGACGGGGTTTTTTTGAAATGTCGGCGCATCAGCCTAAATTAATTCATAGGTTGTAAAACGCAATTTCAATCCTGTCGTGTGGACGAAAAGACGGTATTGAGTGGTCACACATTTGGAAGGCAAACAACAGGCCCTCTTTTTGCTGAAGCAAACTGATTCATTTAATTTCATTCGGTATGCACAGCTGCACCTGCCATTAGTAGCCATCCTAGCTGCATATATCTCAAAGCCATCGTGTACGTCGTCCTAATGGATAAAACTAACTGATTAGGTATGCGTGAATAATGGAGAAATGCAGCTTGCCGTTCCGGAGATCAGATACCTTCTGATCCTTCGCCGTGATTGAAAATGTGACACAAGGGCAAGGCTTAGGAAAATTCGGTGCTTCTCTCGTTCTGTCGAACCACAGGGAATAGGTTTTATCTTGTCCGTGTAACAGTTGATATTGTATGATATCAAGGAAACTAAACTGGGCAACGGATTATAAGCTCACTGAGATTGAAGGAACTAATTCCTTATGTTAATTTTCACCTTTGGTGATCTCTTCCAGTTGACAATATTACCATGTATATTGTACAACTGGACAATCTTCATTACTGAATTTCAAGGAGATCGCTCGCCTTCATCAAACATACATGTCGTTGCTCAGCTGTAAAATGGAAATTGTGAGTCAAAATATTGTATCTTTGTGCCAGAAGTGCATCATCCAAACCATACTTCACAAAGTAATTTATCGATATAATATCCGACAATTTTTACGGATATTACGATAAAGCTAATGCCACGTGCACTTTAATAATATGTTTCGCAACAGGGTAGCTGTAAGTCTAGCGCTGCGTTTGACCCTTTCAAAGTGTTGTCAGTTTCAAACTTCTCATCTCACCAGATGCTAATATCAAGTCCCCGACACATTTCATTGAACTTCGGCGTACCTGTCCTATCATGGATAATGAACACCTCTAGTGGCCAGCTTACACGCATGGCGACACACGCTATTTAATTTATTGGTATCCCAAGTTCCAGTGGATTTATACATTATTTAAGCTAGGAAAATTGTTCCAGTAATCATTATTCAGCATCACTTGATGAACAAGGAGTTCGTTAAAAGAACAAAATATTGAGGTGAGAAGAAACCTGCTTAAACTATCGTTTCGCGATTTTGTTGACTTACGATAATCTATAGACATTCGGATTCAGCCTATGAAAAGCGTTTACATCACACACAACAGTAATGTGTAACAGTAAATTGCTGACTTACTTTTACATCACACAAATCACAATGAAAGTTTTAGGGTCCTTTTAGTGCATAAGACTGACATTGATTAACGGTACTGAATGCCTTTTGCACGACAGAAAAGCCAATGTTTATGAACGTGACATTTAGTTTGATCAAGAGTAGGGATCATTTGCACGACAAAGGAATCATTAGTTCACGCTGAACACTGATTCTAAGCAGCGTGTTTGACTATTCGGCGCTTATTCACAAGCATGGTAACAACCTAGCCTATAGATGACTGTGAAATCGGTACATACCTCTATATGAAAGATTAAACATTTTAGGTTGTTAAGGAACTTCACTTTTCATTTAAAAGTAAACCTTTTCATGAATCTGCGTAGCGCATATTTTTTCAATTTTCCGAATTTCATCTTTGATATTCTAGTCTTAGTTTTATAACCTGATTTTTACAGTAGATGGTTCACTTGTGTAGCGACAGTAAAATCATTTTTAGTTATCATAAATACAGCATATCCTAACAGCAGTTTCTTTTGTCACTGGATGCAATACAACATATGTTACGATTGATATAAATAAAGTCAATCATGAATCACCTAGCTTATGCCCGTAACTTAACTATTAAATTTCTGTAGAAAACATTCACTGGGAAAACACATTATTGTCATATTTCATTCGTTGTTACATAAAATCATAAAATACCTGCACTGTAACGTTTTCTTGCAAGAAAACAATGTGATTTACTGCCAGTCTGCTATTGTTGCGTGGCACGCATACGAGTAAAACTTTTTACATTTATTCCAGACGATATTAATAGCATAATTGACGGTGTGCGCCGCTGGGTGTGAATTTACGATCAACTTATATTTTTAAAAACTCACTTTTCGCTTTTGTGCTTTCAAATCGCGTAAAATTTACTATTCAGTGATTTCAGAATGTTTACGATGGTACAATATAAAGTCTGGCAAAACAACCGGTTACGCTTAACGCTGCATCTAATCAAATGTAATATATCAAGATCGCTTTGCTTTAAGGTAGAATGCGACTGGGAGACAGGCATTCAAACTCTCAAACTTTTTCAAATCTTCTCTGATATACCACGTGTGGGGGTTCATTTTAAAGCTCTTGGTGTAAGAATATTTTCACCGTCTTTAATTTTTGTCTGTAGAGTTGACACAGGGATGGCGGCCATTTTGGATTTTAAATATCGGTAAATCTTGGGTTGTTTCTCTAGTACCTAATTTGCACAATAACACCCCCCCCCCCCAAAGTTGTATTCTTCATTATGAAAGACAATGCTTAAAATATCCCTTGAGGAAAGTTTGAGCTAAGTTTAAGTCTTTTATTTTCGAGGTGCTTCAACGAGGATATTTATATGTTTTCTTCTGTTCTATGGACCAATATATTAAGTCATAGATGGAAAGACTTTATCTATTCGCCTATATGTTTATATTTATCATTTATCACATGCACAAGCCAGGTTTGTCGTCTCGAAAAAAAATGCGGGATTTATACTCTTGTCGTTCTACGTCACGACAACCCGCGTCTATATCATCAATTTCGTGCGTCGGACCTTTATTTACGTCGATCTTCGGTGTGCTGGTCAATGTAAACAAACAGAATGGAGGCCGGTATTTCTCCCGCGATCAAACTTTGTCTGACATGAAAATATCGTTAACATTAGTCATGATTTAGAGTCTGACAAAATACATCCACCAGGCAATTTTGAGTCCTTGTGTGTTAGTTTATAGTTTTATAGACCCCGCCGACGCCTGAACTTTCGACACACTGTATACTTTCATTCGAGAGACATACAGCTTTCACTGCAACAAAGAGGGTCAAGTGTTTTCCAGGCCTCCAAAAGTAACGTAAATCGATATATTCAAAGACTACGACAATAATAATCCGAGCAATGAAACACAATAGTGTACCGACAGTATATTGCAGAAACAACTAACTCGAAGCTAGTCCCGTTACCGTAGGTTCCGTAAGCATTTTAACCAGGATCAGACGTGACATTACACAGTCTTCGTGCCGTCGACATGCTGTCGATTTTTGTTCCCAAAAATAGCATATCTTTGTCTGCTGTAAATTGCTAGGCCTATGCTATCTTTGAAATAGTGTATAACTTTGCGAAAGGTATGTGTAGACCAAGAGATCGTCTGGCATTTGCTCCATACACGAACGTAAACGCCGTTTTCTTCGCTCATGCGACGGACGACTGGAAATGATTGACAACTTGCCCACGGCGTATTGATATTATATCTGAAGTAGTTCAAAATTTTAAACGCGGAATCGTCGTCGTAAACTTCTTTTACTTTGCAAAAAATAACGAATTCTTGGCCTGTTCATGTGATAAGTATATTGTTCCCTAATATCTTTCTTCGTTCAGCTCGGAAAATACTCGCGACGTAATGACCATGTCACCATTCGTCTTCCAATCGTGGTCATTACGTCACTCGTTATTTTCCTTCAGTAAAGGAAGAAAAATATTAGGGAATGATATCTAAATAAATGTATATTCAAACATAAGTGTGTATATATATAT
>LD380815.1:49740-69472 GCA_001465055.1 Ptychodera flava | reverse complement strand
ATATATATATATATATATATATATATATATATATATATATATTCCGCGATTTAGGACTTAAAATAACTATCGAGACGAACTTAAAAATAGACGGTAGCAGCAAAAATTACATCGGCCTCAGAAAATCCTTTCAAAACCCGCTTTTGGCAACCACCTTCACTAGTTCACCAATGAAAAGTGCCAACAATATAGAGAGCTTTCCAATTACATACGAAGAACAAAATATGCAACACTCAACCAGTTGTTCTGTTTTGTGCCACACCGCTGCTTACTTTAATGCAACAAAGAGATGTAACCTTTGCTTGAAAGAGAAACTTTTCATCATCAATACTAAGAAGCCTAAACAAGCGATCGGAGCTCATCACGGAGTGTCGCCATGAGAATAGATCTGTCCTGCCCAACTACCGTGCCTCTCCTCTAGGAATGGAACCATCCAGCGTACTATGTGGAAACACGCATAACAGAGACAAGAACACGGAGAACCACGCACGGATCGACAGGAACATCAGAAGCAAAGCAACGGAAACATTCGAAAATAAGATAAGTTGAACCATTCGTCTGATGATCGTTACAAAAGAACACACGTAGCTTGAAACTCTGAGTAACGCCGAAGTCCTGTTTTCTACTTGTTATCAATTGTTACCATATGCATACGCGCACAAACGTATTACTATACATACATACATACATACATACATACATACATACATACATACATACATACATACATACATACATACGTACGTACATATATACATACAGACAGACAGACAGACAGACAGACAGACAGACGACAGACAGACAGACAGACAGACAGACATAGACAGACTGACAGACAGATGGACAACAGTATCGAATTGACCCTTCTCCTGTTGTGTACCGTGCCACTGACTGTATTCATAATAATGAAGTATCGTCTGAATAACAGACTTATAATCCGTTTGCTATTTTGATAAGATGTTGTATGTCGTTCCCTGTTTTCGTCTGTGAGGTCATTAAACAGTTTATTGGTATCGACCTTACGCTGTTATTGTTACTTTATATCACAGGTTTTATGCGTTTCCATGGCGACAGAGAGAGTGTACCCGTGAATGCTTAACATATAAAACATTGATGCGGTCGTCCGTTTCAGTAGAGTTTCAAATAACCTTATGTAATATTTATGGGCAACTATCGATTTCGCTACCAGTTTCCCAATGTTTCCTAGCGAGTACTAATATGCGATCTTCAAAACCGTCAGTACATGTATGACACAATCAACGAATACCTTCGGCGATTCCACTCGCGGCAGGACTCATAATCAACTAACGTTTCTTTTCAACTGATCGATATCAGGTAATCGCGTGACCGCCATTAAAATTAATCTATGTATGTTGAATTTCTTTGCAATTTTTACTCTCTTAGTTTTCCAAAAATAAAGAATTGTATGATCCCCACAGGGATTGACCGCCATTTTGAATTTCAAATATCAAATATCAAATATCAGTAAATCTCGGGTAATTTGTTGCTATCTCACGAAAATTTTACGGTGAGCCCTGATTTTATTGTTGATTTGGCAAGCTTATGACTGAAAGTGACATTGATTGAAGTTTGAGCATAATAAGTCTTTCACTTTAGAGGAGAATAATACCTTAAAATTCAGTCATGCAGACCATTAAACATCAAGAATCATACACACATGCTGAATTGGCAGAAATGCATGCTACAATAGGACAGTACTGCTACCAAAAATTGAAAAGTTACAGATTACGCAGCCCTATGGTCACAGGGCGTTTACTGTTTTAGTGCTCGTACTCTGGAATGATTTGCCTTTGGAAATTTAGGTAGTATGCGCCTTGAAAGTGAAAGACTGAAAGAGACTGGAACGGAAAACCAACCTCTTACTAAATCAACAACACAAATTGGGGATCATCGTGCAAAGTTTGGAACTGGCGAAAAAATACCCGACACTTTGCGAGATTTGAAATTTAAAACGGCCGCCATTCCTGTTCTACCTCTATTGGGGAAATTGAATTTTCGATTTTCAAGAAAACTAAGACAGTTAAAGCTTTTCTTTCTCCTAAAGCTTCAAAAGGAGCTCCCACAAGTGGTAGATCAGAAAAGAATTGTAGAAATTTCAGAGTCCAACAATCTGTCCCCGAGGCGTGTTCTACCTTAAAGCAGCTAAGTCTGAGACCTGTTTGCAGTTTTAAGTGCAATTCGAAAACTTACCTTTTCACTCTATTTTATTTGTAATGTTTATACGGCTTCCCTTCGTTGATTTTGTTGTTTTGATCCAGTGATTTGTCTCTTTTTAGCTTCATGTGTGTTTGTAATTTTCATTAGCACTTTGATTATTCTGTTTTGTACAATATGCTGAGACTTGTGTGTAGTGCATTTAAAACACATTCTTAATAAAAATAATAATAACATAACCGTCGACTCGGACCCAAATGGCAAATCAATGCTAAGACACGAGATGTTGTGAATAAGAGTCATCTTCAAATTACCCCATTGATATTTGAATGTGAGTGGGTTGTGATTGATCATGCAGCTGTAGACGTGATTTTACATGTAGGTAGATGGCCAGGAGAAAATATCATTGAACAGATAAAAGTTGTACAGATTTTGCATGAAATAATTTATCAGCACATCTTACTACTCGGGACGATACTTGTAATTAATTTTGCTAAAAAACGCGCACAGATCTCATTTTTCAATCAAATAGAGTTCAAAAATCACTTACAAAATCCATTGGTGGATCCATCTTTAATATTTCATATTGAATAGATGATTTCTTAGCTTGATTTGCATCCTGCAACTAAATAAACATCTTACAGCATTTTAGTTTCGTAGCTCAAAGGATATTGAGGGTACGAAAATATGTGTTTTGTTATTCGATATGATTGACTTCGAAACGAACGCTACTGGAGAAATGGATCTGATACGAATGCCATAAATCATGAAAGTAAAAAAATCGTTCTAGCTATTATTTGTCTAGACGTAAACCGAGTTCCATAACTGGGCATAGCCAGGGATTAGCCAAGTTCATGGTCAAATTCGACAGGCTGTAGCTCTGTCTTACTTGACGGAAAAAACAGCAAACCTATCCCGCGTTGTCCGCCTTCAGATTTTATCATTTCAAACGATTTTAGATTATATGTTTAATGCACGAAGAACGTAGATCCGATTTTCGACGATTAAGCTTCCCTTCAGGGATGTATTCGTGTGAAATCTGTATGTCACGCGTAGCGATGGTTTCAATTATGACAGAATCTATCCTATCCTCGAGTTTCTGTTTTATTCTTCGAAAAACAAATTGTCAATTCTCATTTCTGTGAAAGCGCCCACTCTTCACAACCTGAGCGTGTTCAATTTGCTTTTCGTTTTATTAACCATCGCAGCATCTGACACGCTGTCACTTTTTTAAAACATTCTCTTCTTGAATAATTTATACTTCGCTGAAAATTGAGCATTCAGCAAACTACAGGGAGCGGCTTTTTATAGAGTATGAGGAAAATAGTTCAACAGATAGTGTCCAATTTCAATTAATTTCAGGATTTTATTCCTCAAAAGAAGAGTTCCATGGGAGTAAACATACTCAATTTTTGATCAGTGTCCTTTCATTACATATGTCGTCGATTTACGGAGACATCCCAACGTTAATATGTTAGAGTGCCACTGCCAGATACTGAAAAATTAAAATCGCACCTCTTGTCACAAAAATAAAATTTACGTGAACTTTCCTATTTACAAATTAAATTACAATTTTCTTTTCATAAAAGGTGGCAGGTGACAAGTTTGTCGAAAATCTATTTTATTAATTTCGTCTTCGGCTTTTAATTTTGCACTTCACGGATAACTGACCTGTCAACGTTCTGATAGGTATAATATGTTTAATAAGGGCACAACAACAAAAATGAATGTGGGCAGTGCTTTCATTCGACATGCATTGACCAATGATGGACAATTTCAAAATACGCAAATGTATAATTGAAAAACTGATACGATGGCTTTCATTATTAACAACTAGTGGTCTGATATAGAAAGTAACTGTTCATTGACTGAAATATTTGGGCATGCACAAATTACGCCTCTAAGTTGAAGCCGCTCTCTGGCAAAGACGAGGGAGAGAAAAATGTGCTCACACACACAACGGTATGCGGGTAAAAATACATAAGCTTTACTAGACTATCACATGGTTGGTTGAAGGACATTAATTCGAACTGAAAGCAGCTTTGTACTACTATACGGTTTCGTCAGAACAATACAACTATCTGACATAGAAAAAAGACAGACGACATTATAGATTGTTGATTTTGTTATCGCTATATCTATTTTCACATGATTTGAAACAAGATTGTTTATCAAAAGCCATACACAAGCTTACAGAGTAACAAAGATCGTTAAAAAATTTATAACATAGCAGAATCCGACCATTCATTTTCTTTTTGTTCAACGAAATAATATCCATTCTACATTGAAAAAGTTCCGATGTTTCTCTTTCGCCGGTGAGAGTATGAACCAAATGCGCTGGGGCTACTTAATATCCATATATCCTACAGTCGCATACTAGCGAGTCGATCAAAAAACCCACAGAATTGAGTTTTGGTCCAGCTGAATCGAATTCATGTGACACAAAAAAAATCACGATACACGATAGGGACTCTGACACAATTTTACTTTTATCTCGTTAGCAGTACCACACAAATAAGTAAATTATCCCGCTGTGAAAGGCACAATATTTCCTTTTCGCGCCACTGTCGTCACAAAACCATTAGAAATACAATTTCAGCCATTTATGAATTATTCTGATGTGTTTACGTTCCTTTTATTTGACACTGTATGGATAAGGTGAACGCGACACAGCGTTACGCTGCAGTGGAATTGGAGCGTCGGGTACAAAACTTGCTATAAGTCGTTCACCCAAATGAGCAAACTATATTCTCCAGCCTCAACTGAAGATGTACTTTGCGCTCATGGAACTCGAACAGTTTCTTAGGAAGTACAAAGGGATAACTTAAAAGCTATTTTGACCTACTTATTTGGTAAAGTTCGTCGCCGATGGCAAAGTCTACAAATTAATGGACACACGATTTGAAGTGTGGCTCCAGCGGAGTGAGCTAACTAAAACGATTTTCAGTAGGGGTCCTTACATAGATCTTTGGCGCCTAATTTAGTGAGAATTGATAAGTAATTCCCGCTGAGTCAACAGTTCTTAATGCTTGTCAAATAAATATGACAATGTGTGATTTACAGTGTATTTATAGCAATCTTTAATTAAATTGTCAGTGCCGTATGGACTTTAGATTTTCTCGTCGGATTGACCATTCCGACGAATTCGTCAGTAGTATGGTTAAGCTCTTAGAGATTTACAGCCCTGAGTAAATAATTGACCTATCTCCAGACTTATAAAGATAAGACAACATTCTTGATTCAGTTGTTTTATTGTTTAGTGAATCCTGCTGTCGAATTGTGGGTGGTGTTGATGATAATGATGATGACCACAATCATCATCATTATCATCGCCATCGACGTCGGCGTTGTATTATTGGTAACTACGGTGATATCATTTCAAATTATTCATGTTATTTTTACCATTCATAGTAATAGCTTCATCCACAACCAACATCTGCATACAAGCGGGCGCGAAATTGCTTACGGAACGCTGTGAACTTTCCGAAATAACCAGACTCGAACAAATTATAAATGTAAGTAGCTTCCTGGCAGACCATTTAGATTATCCCCAGTAACAATAAGCTATAACGTTTTCATAAAAAGTATTACAAAACCACCGTCTGCTGTCTCATAATTTTAGATGGACAAAAATAATGCTGAATGGATCCAGAGAGTTATTATTACTTAAAAACTCAGATATCGATATGATTTTTTTCGAGTGCATGGAGAACGTATGTTCTTTGCAAGTAATCAATTCAGTCGCATTTTCCTAACGCAAACAGTGTGAATAATGAGTAATGTAGCGAAATAAGTGCATTGTCATGAATTCAGCTGATGAAGTCATTCACAAAAATTTAACACGCGTCATTTAAATGTCAATGCTGTCTTGAAAATCGACGAAATGGAACGCTGAAAGGAGTCCTTTTGTTGGGATGTGAAATTATATTGTGTAGTCGTGATAAGGCATAGTGTGAGAGTCGTCTTGAAGATATTTTAGGTCAACCATTTCAACACATCGCTAACTGTCAAGTTGCATTGCATGATTTTTCTACATATGTTAAAGACGTCACCAAATCCATGTCGAACAAACGTCTCTTTATAACGCTTGCCCTTTAACGTTGCCGCAAAAAATAGCATGAAAATTGTATCGCACCATGTCCATCATATTGGTCAATGACCTACATAAATTGTGAAAGGGATGATAATTAGAGGGCGTCCTAAGGCAAGCGACCTCCTTGATGAAATTGTAATTCTCTTTATCTCTATAGTTTCTATCAGGAAGGTGTACGTTGATTTTAATGATCCGATTGGTAAGGGTCTTACTCCGTTTAAGCAAAACCAATGATCTGTTTTAAATTTTCAATGTACACGCTCTGCTGGCTGATCTAACTTTTTCTTCGTGTGTACACATTATGGCGGAACTCATGAGAACTCTTAATATTAGATTATGTTTTACTTCTGTCTGTGCACTTTAAAATCTTTGTGGAATACATGGCAGAATATCAAAGAGACACTTTCTTCGCCTCATGCAAATCTTACTTAAGTAAAAAAAACTAGATTACATTTCCAATGCGCGTGGTTTCGCCCAGTACGAGCGTAGTTTGCTGTGAAACGTCATCGGCGTCATGGAAACGGGTAGTACAGGGGACGGTTTTTAAAATAGATTTTGGTCATTACAAGGTTGTTCTTCTCTTAGGGGTCATAAAAGTCACTGCCGTCTCGTCGTTTGCATACATTTACGTCTAATGCAGAAAACCTACTCTCATTGCACTTTGAAACATCAAGTCAATCGCCATGATCTCAAGTAAGAGATTCACTAGTTTACGTACATTTGTAAAAAATCTCCTGTTTTTTCTCTATTCCAAGAATGACGTCATCACACACAGTCGGTATTCTTTTCGTAGCTGTTGTAAATTAAGGGTTGTTGATACCTATAGAAAATCCGAGAACAGTAACCGTATATTTTACATCGGCAGTACCAGTTGTTTCTTGGTTCACGCCAAAGGCAAAAACAGGTAACTTGACGTTTTTTCTGACCTTTGATATCGCTTACTGGTAAAGGGGCCATCGGCCTGGAGGAGTATTTCATATTCATGGCGGAACCTATTAAAACACGGAAAGAGTGTGTCATTTTTCTGTTGAGGATATTTTGCCTCAGCACTTCAAAAAGTATCCTCAGTTAATTCATTTCAGTGATCTCAGCTCCCTCTTTGAGGTTTTCATAGTCGGTAGTGATCTTTGTACGACCACGTTACGGCGACGAGCTGGTAGAGCGAAAACAGAAGTCGTGTAATTTTCCGTCCGATCGTATTTTCATAGAACAGTCTGAGACATTAGCCAATCCAATTTATTTGTAACTATAACACATCATTGCATTTCGTGACGCAATGCCATGATATTTAACTGAATTTCGTCTTCACGACATCAATATTACCTGAATAAAGCGTACCAAAGGACCCTTTTCAAAATAGTTAAAATACCCGGGTAAAAACTTACATCAAACTAGACTAATCTATTTCTTTAGAAGATCTTTCAAAAACTACTTTCTTTTCCTGTTTGGATTCTACATTCTATAAAGGATGGATCACAATCTAAATGTCATTTCCGTTGTAGGAGTCAATCATAGACAAGTGTCTACGCATTGTGTGTCATCGATTGTCCATCACTACAACTGTGTTGTGAGGTGTATAACGGTTACATGTGACCCTATTTAACACAGCGCCTCGAGCGAAGAATCTGGGTGAATCTTCCTTCTGATTCATTACGCCGACTTTGAAGGTCAAACACGGATAAACAACAAATATACAGAAGGGCAAAGCAAACATTTGCAGATATAAGATTTATGATAATCCGTTAAGACTTTCATAGAATCCCAAGTTTTCAATGATCCTTTCAAGGGCAAACAACTTAGAAGTTACGTTTCGTATCCATGGAAACCAGTTTTTCGGCGTGCAGAACTGTGCATGGTCGTCTGTTTTCCTCACTTTACGCAGTCGAAGTGGATGTACACTTTAACATGTCAAAGAATATCTGCTGCTAAAATTGACGTCCTCGAGTCATCGACATTAGTTGCTAACGGCCAGGACATGAGTCCTGTGAATATCGACAACTTGTCATGTTACCTTCAGTCTTGTTAAAGCACAACTTGAAATGACTTCCTAGGATGAACACGCCATAACACGCAATATGGGCTGCGCTGGCATCTCCTGTTTACAGCTTCATCACTGATCACTCGCGTACCGTGAGAACACGCTGTTTATATAACGACATGAGGCGAAGATGTAGAATCATTAGTCTGTGAATACAGTGTTTAGTAACCTTGAACACGACCGTGGCCTTTTTTTTCATCAGAGCTTCTTCTTCCTTTTCAAATAGATAATTGATCACTCGAGGGATTTGTGCTACTTTGCCCGACCTCTGCAGATTGAAACAAGAGAAAAGAGGTTGACATTTATGCCGTATTCAATTACACAGAGGATATTATGAACACATAGCGATACCTGTGAGTGGAAAAGAATGTCATCGATTTATCCATTTGGATATCGTTTATACCCCTAGGCTTCTGTTTCCAAAGTGCTTTTACGTCAACATTGCCGTTCACTTTTCTTCCATAAGGAATATCAAATTTCAGAAAGTCTCTGCTGAACTGAGTATTCAGACGATTCCTACATGTGAGCATTGAGTGGAAACATTTGCAAACTAAATACGAGATATCTTATCTCCAAGGGACGAATGAAATAATGCAGAGATACAGATTATTCGGTCGAAAATGCGTCTTGTGGCCCTGTCCTTGTTTGTAAGGCAAGCAAGCTACTGTCGCCTTGCACTGAAGCTCACTCCAGTTGAAATGACAATGAATCCGAATGGTTTTTGACTCTCCTATTTCAATGTTTCGGCTAGTCTGTCGTGTCATTTGTGGCTGTCCTGTTTAATACAAAAAACATAAACTGTAATTTATGCTTTGATGTCGCGCAAGCCTTAATATAAACGTGTAATATATCTCCACCTTTGCATAAAGTCAATATAGATTGGTTATAGTAGCCTTGATTGTTGATATCAGTATCTTACTGATTAGCTTAACCATTCTATAAAATATAGGAATATTATTGCAGGATTGTTAACACGAAAAAGGGAGGATACTGTGTAATAGGAAACGTTCCAAAGAATGTTTACTTTTAATTTTACCATTGTTCAAATCCCATGTCAATCATTTATTAGTTTTCGTATTGAGAATATTGATGAACAATGAGAATATTATAAATAAGATATGGCAAAAAACTGTACGAATTCTAAAACACATCTTGTGATATTAAAATATGGAGTCATTATAGAGAGATTGAACACAGCTATTATCGTCGTCGTCGGAGTAAAATGGATATGTGTGGATGAAATTAGGGAAGAAAATACAATTAAATGAAAAGATATTCATGAAAACAGAAAGATTTTGACCTACTACTAATAGGCGTGTACTTTCCCCATGTGGGCACATATTATAGATCATGTCGACGTGAGTCGTTTAGATCGGTGTTGTGACTGGACAAGGCTCTCGCCAAGTACTTTAACACGGTGATATACGGGGTCCTAAACTAAACTAGCATAGATGGGCATTGCCAAACCAAAGAGCTCCAGATAAGGAGAAAAAATTTATTCGGAGTAACAAAAGATGAAATATGTAAATGGTTATTACTAAAAAATCAGCTTACATTTTTTAAAAATGTTTAAAACAGTCCCATTTTAACTGTTGGCAAGCGCTTTGCTGTGTAATCATTGCCACTGATTCTCGTCTGCCTCACCTCCACTGTCATGGCCGACTGCCAGTGACATATCTCTCAATAGTTTTAAAATGGTCCGTACGGCCGGCCAAGACCTTCAGATTTTGATTCAACGACGCCAACTCGGTTTTAAAATACTTTCACTTATCAAAATGCTTTTACTATTATAGTAAAAAGTACATTAAAATAAAAACCCGTTTATATTGATGTAATATGTTAGATATAATCCATCCGAATTATGATAAGAACGCTCAATTTCGGTATCGTAAAGCACTATAGCCTGGCTGCCTATGCAGTATATAGTGTCACAGTCTCTCTAGTGGTCATGCTATATTAATATAATCTCCTGTATACCTACATGAAGCGGTAGTTATTGTTTCACTACTGGAATTTTCAGAACTCTTCTATACTAATTTAAATTGTAAGACTTATCTAGACTGGCAACTGCCATTTATGTGTCTGTACGATTTTGATATCGATGCATCAAATAAATGTACTTCACACCAGGTTTTTGTCGATTTTTCAAAAAGGTCTTTGCAATCATTCAACGTTGTTTGAAATAGATAACATAACGATTGGAACCACTAGTATGCAGTAGTTAGCCACAATAACCTAAGAAATACATCGATCATCGCAATTTCAGAGTAAATGCAACTTGGAAACGCGTCCATTAAACATTTACCGGAGGCTTTTTCGAATGATCAACAAGGATACCTCTATGTCGACAAATATTTTCTTGCGCTATGTATGTTTAACGACTTTTAATAACATTTACAATAGGATGATGATTTTCAATTGTACCACAGTTTGCATAGAGATAGAGTATTCCCAAGATAAGGGTCTTTGAAGAAGTTAACGTTTACATTTGCTGGCAATTACAGTGGAATTGAAACGGATGAGATAGCAAATGTTTACTCGTCGATAATGTTTGCTTATTGTCTTTTCCACGAAAACTCCTTTGACAAATAAATATTTACATGATTTCAACAACCAAAATATAACTTATTTGAATTAAATCGCCATGAATCTGAACATTTTGCAATTATAATGAATTAATGGATGTAGACAAAGCCTATTTTGGTGACGCAAGGTGCAAGATGCTTTCCCCACTCAGATAAATCTATCAAGGACATACCTTTTTATTTTCCATTAAAATATCAAATGTTACCAAGTATCTATTAAGAAATGGATCGCATCGATGACCTTGACACGTTCAAGGTAGCACGCGCCTCGGGGACAGATATTCGGGCTTCCGAATTTCTACAATTCTTTTCTGATCTACCACTTGAATGGGTTCATTTTAAAGCTATTGGAGAAAGAGAAACTTTAACCGTCTTAGTTTCTTGCAAATCGTAAAGTTTGTTTTTACTCCATAGAGTTAACAGAGGGATGACTGCCGTTTTGAATTTCACCTATCTTAAAATGTTAAGAAATTTTTACCGCTAGTTCTAAACTTTGCACGGTGACCCCTGATTTTTATTGGTTGATTCGGTGAGAGAATGGTTGAAAGTTTCATTTAGGAAAGTTTGAGTAAACGTTGAAGCCTTTCACTTTACCGTAGGAAAGTTTACTCAAACAATGACTGTTGGGTAAATCACTTTGACGGGGACTTCATCGCTGTGTCTAGACATATTTATGTAGTTTAATTGTCCTGTATAAGGATTTTGCATATCACTGTAAACTATACTAGTTTGTGGCTTGTCTTATTTTGAAGTCGTCTAGCGTAAATCACGAGATTAAAGCGCTTTTCTTGTACAAGAGGGTTAAAATTTACGAAAGACCTCTTGTGATTGTATGTACATACCTTCGCATGAAATATGTTTTACATTGGGGCGTTTTGTGACATTAAATCGAGGCCAATCATAAAGGAATAAGGAAGCATAGAGCTTTAAAGTCAGGAAATGCACAAAGGTAGGAAATCTTTGATATTATCTGATATGATATACATCCGCTAAATCATACTTTATCAAGGCAACTGCCCACGAAATCATCACAACATTGCTAATCACAAGGATCGTTTTGCCATTCTGCTATTTGTCAGTGAACACAATTAATCATTAATAGATCCCCGGCTCGCTTTTGAAATACGCAAAGTCGTAAATACGAGTAGCCACAATCTTTCTAGGACGGCAGAAATATGAGTCGTAAACCGTGAAGTGACGTCCCACCCCGCTTCAATGATTAGCTTATTTCATGACATGTGTCACAGCGATGACGCAGACTTTTTTGAAAGTGTGAATGTTCCATGGATCCATCGATAATATATTTTAATCATTGGGTAAAAGTAAAGCGCTTTAGCCAGAGAGCAAGGAAAGAAAGGTCGTGCAAAATAAATGTTTAAGGCTGACTCACAAGAGTAATCTTGCGTGGTTTTAGTTAAGGTAAAATACGCCTCTGGGACAAATATTCGGCCTCTCAAAATTATTCCGCTACTTTTCTGGTCTACCACGGACTAAATTTAAAGCTCTAGTATCGTCTTAGTTTTGGAAAGCGAGCATTTTATTTTTCCCCATTGAGTCTATATGAGAATGGCCGCCATTTTGAGTAAAAAATATAGGTAAATGTAAGTTGATTTGTTTCTCTTATGCCAAACTGTACATTGTGATCCCTGATTTTTATTCTTGACTTGGTAGGGGAACGATACGGGGTTTCTTTAGAGAAAATGTGAGCAAAAGTTTAAGTCTTTCACTTTCGAAGTGCATACTATATTAACTCGCTTTGTCCCGGGAAATTTATATGCTACTGTAACATTAAATGTTACATTGAAAAACTCTCAATAAATTTTCGCCCCGAGAGAGCAGTGGCTCGATTTTTGACGTTGTCTATTCTCTAAGCAATAGCTGCTGCATTGACACGAACAGCCGCCAACACCAAGAAGCGCGATGAATATTTCACAAGTCCTCTCACTGCAGTCTAGTACGTGTATCCCTGCGCTGTAACCACTGCAATATACATTATTTACTGCAGTATTGTACGATCAATGGCCATTGGCGTTTTCTGTTTGGCCATTGGCGCTGTTTATGCAACCTCTCTGAGTAACATCTTACCCTACAGGTACTGTAGTACCGGTCTGGGTAAGGTAGTAGACTGTCTGAACCCTGTAACTACTGTTGATTGACTACAGGTGTACTGTCATCCGTTGTTCTTAACTTCCCCTTATTAAAACCTTTGAATGACAGAGTAAAGAAGCTAGTATTTTCACACAGTAGGTCCTGTTGCAATATTTTCCCTGCACGTTGAATATAACAAAGTCTATAAAGATACAACTGACTCTTTAAATTCAAAATGGCCGCCATCCTTGTTTCTACTCTGTTGGGAAAAAAATTCGATTTTCACAAAGTAAGCTTGTGAAAACTTACGTTATTTCATGAGCCTCAAAATGAGTTTCACCAGGTGGCAGACCAAAGTAGTACTGCAAAGGTTTGGGATTCCAAATATCTGTTCCTGAGGCTCATTTTTCCTTAAACTATCGTTAAATCAATTGCATGATAATCATTCCTTGTAAAAAAATGGAAACTATTTGAAAAGTGATTAAAATACATGGCAGATCAGCGAAATCAGTGAAATGCGGCTGCTTTGTACGTATCATGGTAACGGAAGAGAGGAGTTTGTGTCTTTTTAGCGTACTCGACAAAACCATCCGCGTTGGAACATTATTTAAAGCACTTTTTTGTGTTTCTATGACATTCTTTTTTCAGTGCGTTCGATGAAATACACACTCTTGATGGATATCCAAATATCGCTAATATTAGAACTGTAGCTTTTGCGTACGTTTTTTATGTCCCACTTATGTATAAACTTGACCTATCGTGAAAAGTTATCGGGGCTAAAATTGAAAACTACTTGTCGCAGTGGTTTCGATCAATGTTAGGCTTAAGTTCAGTGTAAACCGGAGAGTACTGCTTTATGTAGTATGCAAACACCGGGAATAAAATGCACATCGGTTTTCCCTGGGCTACTTGCGGCTGTTGTGGTCTGAATATTTGCGGTAAAAATAAATAAATAACTCTGCGTGAAATCTTTGACAGTGGAGATAGAGGTACAGAAAAGTGTTTCGTCCGTTCATTTGGCGACGTGTATAGGTATATCGTACGATGCATGCCAATGATTACACTTCCAATCGCGGTCGACCGACATAGACGTACTTTCCGAGAACTAATCTCTACTTTAGTTGATCAGTATAAGGAATTCCTTACAATAACCCCGCTGCCTGTATAGAGTAAATAATGACATGTACGTCCATTCAATTATTGCAAGAAACAGACACATTATACATTCTGCAATTACCAGCCTCATTTTTTACAATTCATACCAAAGTTCGATATCTCATTCCCTGTAGCCCATGGTTTGTCAGAACACTATTATCGTTCAGATATCGTTAATCATATGTGCAGTTCTTCACGGACTTGGCTTGAAAAAGGCGTCGGGGATTTAAGATTCTAGTAATATTGGGATAAGGCTTGTATCTCGGATAACAGAGGCGTGAGATTTCCCTTGCTGAATCGACATTTCACACTGACACGAGCCTATGATGTTATCAACTGTCTTGCGTTTCTTAGTCCGACAAGGATTTGATTATCAATTCTCGAGAACAGCTGAGAAAATGCCATCTTTCAATCGAAAACGAAAAAAAGGTCGCGACCTCAGACTCTTAGGCGTCTTGATCCTTTGCATCCGCAAGCAATTATCTTGACGCTGTCGTCTACTGTCCAATCACGTGTTACCTGTTGCCGTTGTTCTGCACATCACCCATGATGCAACACGGTATAGGTCGGTAAATGTTTATCCTGAAATTTCCCGGTCTTCGACACTGTATGCATGAGGACGTGAAATCATTGCTTCTATACTGATATCGAATGAAATCAAAGTCACTGAATGATCAATTTCGAAAAACTGAGTAACCGCTGCTTCATTTCCGTATTTCAGACAAAGCCGGAATATTTTGTAGTGTGTTCTTCTCGACAGACTATGTTGTTACAAGATAAATTGGTCGCCGTGAAAAATAGTTAAATTTTATTCGTCCAATTTAATAGCGTTGTATTTTATTTTTGTTTCATATTTTTCAACAATTTTATCTTTTCTGTGTATCAAAGAGAAGAAAAAGGTAAAAGAAGGCGTCTATGATATGCCACGAACCCTGCTACCTACAGCTGCCACACCTCGTTTCTGCAATATTCGTGATAACAATGGGGTAAAGCGTTTTGCCAGGGATGTTTTTTAGTGAAACAACATCAAATTTGAATGTATTCGACAGCTGTGTGTCCGGGGTTTTAAATAATCTGTTATAATAATCTGGCAGAAAAACAAAAGTTCGGAACCATCTTTTATGGTTCACTAATTACAAGAATGTCCTTGAAAGACATCAAAATGTTATTTTATTATTTTCGGTGTTTATGTGACAACTCACCCTATAAATCACATCGTTGCTCAAAACATGGAAGCAATTAGACAAGGCAATGAAATCTCGATATTAAAACCGAATTACATTTTGCAGCGTCGACAAAACGTGGCGATTTCTTTTCGCAGGATTATCTGGATTGACACGAAAAATATTTTACCATAAGCATTAGGTTCTAGTATTTATCCAATAATGTTTTATTCTAAACATAATATGCATCCATGAGGAAAGGCGGATTACCATTGTTCAATTGTCACAATCTATGAAAGGATGGAGCGAGTCTGTATAAAGATAACCAACTTTCGTTGTTTTTCCTACCTCATATCCGGAGCTTTATGACTGACTTCTTCGAGATGTTTTTATCTACGTTGCACCGGAAATTACTGAAACCGTTAATATGCCCCACTTTTCTGGCGAAGCCTTTATAGCCTCGAATGTACATTTGGCTAAGAAGTACCTCCTCCAAAACCAGTAGAACAAGTGATCTTAGTGAGTTACTTAAAATTAAAAACATTTTATGGCTTGAAATATTCCAGAACTGTTTCTTTCGTGTGACTGCAACTGTATCATCGTATACATGAATGTTTTTGCAGGACAAGAATTTTTCTCGTGGATCTGCAGTGGCAAGATTCCAGACGAGTTGGAAGATCCATCACCTCCAGAGGCAAGAAATTTCGTTGTATATTTAATCTGAGCTGTTAGTTATGTGAAGCTTTTAAAACTGTCAGCCTTAATGTACTCGCCCTTGCTTAGCAAAATCACGTCGAAACAAATATCTTTGCTCGTTCATTTTACTTTTGCAAAGTGCTTAAAATGATGTGGCTTTGGCAGTTCACCTATGAGAAGTTGAATTCCTGATAAATGCACAGAATGCAATTTAACTTACTATGGCCATTTTGCACGCAATTCTTTGATTAGGATGCAAAAGACTTCAAGCGCCAGTGAGGTTAATTGAACAAGGTTTAGGTGCACGCCGTAAGTGGGCAAAATACCCGTGTCCATTGCAAGTCACCAATGGTTTTACAATCCCTTTGACACGTTTACCTCACACAAACTCCACTTTGTGAGCTCATTATTTATTTAACATTTTGACCCTTTTATATTAACAAGTCAGCAAACTGATAAGAGTTTTCCCATCCAATGCAAAAAGAATAATTGAGTTAACTATGTGGAAAGCTTGACACGCAAAAAGTGAAAATAATAAAGAGGGCACACAGCTCCACTACCAGTAACCATATTATCCCGTAAAATGTTACCTGAAATTTGTGCGTTGCATGTTAAGATTTGGAAATCTTTAAGTGAATTTCTCTTGTGTTAAAGGTCACATTTGAAAATTGACTGAATGTCTGCTCACTAATAAAAATGAAGATTTGTAAAGACTGATTTGGTTAGACAATAACATACATTACCAGCTGCAGCCGGTCTGTCCTTGAGAAGGTCAACACTACAATGTAAACGGATGTTATTTATCAAATTTGATAACAGTCTGAGGTCAAAAAGTTCATTGACTGAGGTGATGAAATATCAAAATAAAATTTAAACTTGGAAGCCGTTTCCATATTGTTGAATTCTCACGTTATGTCTTCTGTCAACTTGAATGCATTTATGAATGCATGATAGGAACAGTTTGATAATGCCATTCCAATGATATGAAATCGAAAATCTCATCTATACCATCTTCAACTTTTATGATTAATATACGACATTAAATAAAGTATTTGTAATGAGAAATGTGCACACTTCAGCGAAAATTGACGGTCGATTGACCAGTTATTTTGTATTTAGGTAATTTGGGTAACAGTTTTACCCTGCAAATATGATCGCAAATCGTCAACCCTGTCATCATCGACATTTTACACCATAAAGGAAATACATAACACGACAGAAAAGGTTTGTGTTACTATATATCTATTTTCTAACGAATTCCGATTTCTTTTTTGTTTCGACCTTCGCCGACTCAAGAAAGATCACCTTAACAGCGCCCCTTACGTCTATCACGCGATCAGACAATATTCACCAGAATAATGTCAAAACCAAATTAATGCTCTTTAACAAAGCAACAAATAACAGGGAATTTACCTTAAATTTGTAATACAGTGTCTTCGACCATTGTCTGACAATTTACATATGTCAAAATTTTGAAGCTAATCTTGCCAAATAAAGTACAACCGACATGTCAGTAGGGTCATTTATAATACATGACATCAAATTTATAACAAGCCTTTAAAGATGCTCCTCCATTATATCCTGTTTTACACAATAACGAATTAGCGTGCAAATTATTGCCAATAATTGCAAATAATGTTTATTTTTTTCCTTTTATTTTGGCCGCGTTTGGGAATCATTATGCAACCTTCATACAACTCAAAAAAGTACAAAGGAAATATTTCGCATAGTAGTAAAACACTAATGACCTTAGTGAATGTTTATCAAAACTTTTCAAGTAATAATATGATTATGCTTTAAATTTTCAAAAAAAAACCACGTAACACACTGCAGATAAATACGTGTCCATCAGTAATAAGAAACAATATACCATGTTCATCTGGTTGTGTTTTAGGATGTCCAAGGGGATAAAGTGAAATATTAAGCAACAGCTTAATGCCTTGTATGTATTAAATTAAGTCATGTCGAAGATGTCTCAAACTCTTGCTTTCGTGAGAAGTCGCCCTTTGTCCTATAATGCATTTCAATATCCTGTAGTTTGCCCCTTTAGCACAAGACAGACGCTACTTACAGTAGCGAGAATACGGTTACATATTTTATACTCCTCGAAAACTATTAACCTTGTAAGCACGATGCCTTATGTAAAATATGCAATTTTATTGTTGACAATTACATTTTACTCGGCTTACTCAGTTAAGGTAGAATGGGCCTCAGAGCCAGATATTTAGATTCTGAAATTTTTCAACTTGATTCTTTTCTCATCTACCCCTTGTTGGATCTCACTTATAAGTTCCTAGAATGAGAATATATTTCACCGTCTTAGTTTTTCTAAGCCAGAATTTTATTTTTTACCAAAGATTTAACACCCTGATTGCGACCATGTTCAATTTCAAATATCGGTAAGTATCAGGTAATTGTGTCTGTACCACCAACATTTTACGATGACCCATGATTTTTATTATTGATTTAGTAAGAGTAAGGCAAAGAAAGTTTCAAAACTCATGTGCCTTAAATTAAATTGTCGTCAATAACATCATACACACACGCCGTATTGACAAGCTTAACACCAGGCATTGGCGAACGATTTTGAGAGTAGCAATAAAGAACTCCACTTAAAGATCAGAACAGAAATGCAACAAAAATCGGAAGTTACAGCTTATGGGGACGCACGGTCAGAGAGCGTTTACTGTTTGTGCACCTGTACTCTTGAATGATTTGCCAATTGAAATTAAGGCAGCTACTAGACTATTTACAGTTTTGTGCAATTTGAAAACTTTCCTTTTTACTAAATTTTATTTGCAGTTTTTAGACTTCTTCTTTTTGTAAATTTATCGTTTTAATCTAGTGATTTGTCTCTTTTCAGCTCCATGTATGGATTTCTTTTTCATACGCACTTTTTTCCGTTACGTACAATGTGCCGAGACTTGTGTGTAGTGCATTTTCAAACATATTTTAATAAAAATAATAATAACATAACTGTCGACTCGGACCCAATTGGCAAATCAATTCTGAGACACGAGATGTTGTGAATAATAGTCATCTTCAAATTGCCCCATTGATATTTGAATGTGAGTGGGTTGTGATTGATCATACAGCCGTAGACGTGATTGTATAGTAGGCACATGGTCAGGAGAAAATGTCATTGAAGAGATAAAAGTAGACGTGATTTTACAGATTATACATGAGATAATTGATCAGAACATCGTACCACTCGGGGCGATACGTGTAATTAATTGCGATAGGAAAAGTGCACGGATCTCATTTTTCAATCAAAGCGAGTTCAAAAATCATTGACAAAATCTATTATTGGATACGTCTTTAATCTTTCATATTGAATAGAGAATCTCTCAACATGATTTGCATTCGGAACTAAACAAACATCTTACAGCATTTAAGTTTCGTAGCTCAGAGGAAATTGATGGTACGACAATACGTGTTCTTTATTCAATATGATTGACTTCGAAACGAACACTACTGGAGAAGTGAATCAGATAACAATGTGATAAATAACAAAAGTAAAAAATTGTTCTGGCTTTTATTTGTTTAGACGTACACCGAAGTTCCATAACGCGGCATTTGCATACAAGGGGAATAGCCATGTTCACGGTCAACTTCGACAGACTGTATCTCTGTCTTAAGGTAGCTTTCCGCCTTTGCGACGACCTATTTTCAAACGTGAATTTTGCCATCAAGATGTGTACTTTTACCCAAGTATTATATATCACCTGAAAGCTATTTC
>LD380815.1:0-32034 GCA_001465055.1 Ptychodera flava | reverse complement strand
TTTATGTCCAGTCCCTTAAATTACGAAGAAAGTTGTTATGCCGTCAGAATAAACATACAATAAAAGAGTGACATTACCTCAGCATATGGAAAGTTAAACACGTAAACTCTGTCGCTAGATCCCACAAATGACAACTTGAAATCATCGTTAGTGTCAGAAGTCGAATGTCATGGCATCAATATGGCATATATGTGTAGAAGAGACAGAATGAAAAGGATTTCTTGTGCTCAAAGCCCTACAATGACTTACATGTGCCACTGGTGTCTTTTCAGTCATCACCAGGTTGCTTAATTGCAATTCAATTCGAAAAGCTCAATAAATTAGCAGGTCTTGTGGTCCTATCATGAATATTAGTTTCTTCTCGTTCATCTATAATATCATAATATAAATTTGCGATTTTAATAATCTGTCTCTCCAAATGTCTCCGACTACGTTATACTCCGTCGGCAAGCGAAGTATATAGTGATCGACTGATAAGGAGATTTGCCACATTTAAGTATGTGGGGGATATATATTTTCAAATGAACACATGCACAGCTCTTGATGTGATTCTAATCCAACAAGAGACTGCTAAAATCACAGAATATCGTCGTTTAAACATAGGTTTAATGTCAAAGAGACACCCGTAGAATACATTAGCAAACAACTGAGAGGTTTCCGTGGGTTACTACTCTACTTTCTGGATTCACCAACTCAATCCATTGAAACTCGATTTCTGAAGACTATTTTGAACATAGCAGGTTCATCGAGAATTTCAAAGGCATGAAATGGTGTAGTTCAGCACGGAATGCAAAATCACTGTTGAGAAGTTCGCGTACCCTGTAATTAACAATATTACTCCCTAAAGTTTGTTTTCCGGTACTTACTACGGCATTGCCTGTAAAGATTTGAGAATATTACGTGAAATTCTGTGGTGTTAAAGATCACACTTGAAAAATTCTATGGTGTTAAAGATCACACTTGAAAAGTTAATAGTTGTCTGTTGACTTAGAAAAGTGAAGATTTGTAAAGACCGGCGTGGTTACGCCAACTGCGAGCGCTTTGTCCTTGAGAATGTCAACACCGCTATGGCAACGCATGTAATTTTGTTGAATTCGATTTCATCATGGCAAAGCAGGCCCCATTTGAGGTCAAGGCTATGACTGAAATATTAAAATCAAAATTAAATTTAGAAGTCGTCAGCTTATGGCGACACTTGAAAAAATTACTATGCTATGTCTTCTGTCAACTTGAATTTGTTATGAATACGGCTAGTTTTCAATCGGGTTAGAACCCACAACATACGGCAACAGTCGCCTAGCGGAGAGGCAACAGAGAGAACCGCTCGGCTAAATCCCAACTCTCAAAAAAGAGTGGTTCAAAAAAGAGTAGTGAAGAGTTTGCTAATGTTAGTTAGAGTGAAAAACATTTTACCACACTAATCTGATCACGATCGTCGACTCTGACATGTTGTCCCAGATAAATTTAAAGAAGTTAAACGACTGAAACAATCTTAAAATGCCTTTTTTCAAAGTATACTGTTTCATATAATAACACATTAGTATAACATCTTACAAAAGTTCATCACATAGAGGGCGCTATTACGAAGACTATATATTCTTTTATTCTTGTCGCGTTTGTGAATCATCATGCAAACGTTTCTTCTATAGCGTACAAATTTTAAAGGAATTTAAAGGAAATATTTCACATACTACGATACACACCACTGACCCTATAGTCAACGATTTATCAAAAATTTGGGTTCAAGATACACAAAAATTGTTGTGCTTTAAATTGCGAAGCACATTGTATATATGGACAGACTGCACATCTGAAAAAACTTACAGTCTGAGTATCCCGGCATTTTGGGAAATTAAGCTTGAATAATAATGACGGCTGGGAAAACGTTATAACATTATTAGTGTCAGAGATCAAATGTCATGATGTCAAAGTGGCACATCTCAAGAAAAAGGAATAAAAATAACGTTTCTTTATGTTCAAAATTTTGAAAGACTTTCATGGGGTACTTGTGCCTTTTCCGGGTTCACCCGGTCACTTAATTTACAGACTCGGTAAAAATGTTGGTCTTGTGGTCCTACAATCAATATCAATCACTCCTCGTTTACCTTCAAAATATATAATAATGAGTCCGTGGTTTGAATAACCTGGCTCTCAAATAGGCTTCCGACCAAAGTACACGTAAGAATTTTTTTTTCATTTTTGGTAAGGTAAAATAAGTAAAATGTACGTAATTAACATAAGCAGTTCAGAAAGTAAAGAAGACTTAGTGTAAAAGGTTATCCGAGAAAAGAGAGACCAGTTTTAATGAGGTGCTTACTTTCTATGACGTTATCGCCAATAACAGATTACCATTATCAAACAGCAGTATACTCAAAGACCTTCAGTATGTAAAAGAAGAAATCATAACGGTGTTCAACAGTTTTTATACGGTTCCGCTATTGTAAAGCCAGCTGTGATCTATATTTCCACAGACATTGAAAAATTATATGAAACAAAAACTTGTGTCAGATCTTTAGTTACACAGAATCAGATTTCTTTTACATTAGACACAAGTCTTTGAACACATAAATAGAAATTACACATTCTATCAAAGCTACTTTTACACTTTGAACCATTCTATGATTTCTCTGAAAAATTCATTTAGGTTTAAAATACAAGGAAGAAAGAAAAAGGATATTCTCAGAATATATCACTGCTATTTTGTAAACCTTAGAGACACGGCAACGCCAATCAGTCTCTCGGTAGAAGTTGTACTGTACACGTCTCTCTGTCGTTTCACTCGCACATTACAGAGAGAGAGAGAGTAAGAAGTCCCAGGTCAGCCATATGGCGAAATGACTGGCAAACCAAATCACTCATTTGATAAAATTGTAAATTGTTTGGGGATTAACTTTGCTGATAGCATGGCCACTGTAAATTTGGACATCTTGAGTCCCCTCTCGTGATGTAAAATACGAGATACCGCTCAATAATTAATTTATTGAAACAAACCACTTTTTATGGGATCACCGCTGTTAGTGTCATACAAACGTGTCTTTTGGGGAACTGAAATCAGCTGCACTATTGTTTGTAAACCTACAGAGACACTGTGATGAGACGAAAAATATATATACAAGAAAAATAGAAAAGTAATTGAGGCCTCCAGGCAATTGTTTCTAAGTTACAATGACACCAGTTTCCTTCCCCTTGGCTATTGAGTAGGTAGGATAAATAAGTTGTCTTGACGAGACAGTTGCATATGGACTTGTGTTATACATGGTAATGTTATCCAATCTTGAACACAGGGTGCCAATCGTAAACTCTCATTTACAGCTCTTGGTTGCAGGTCCAGTTTTACATTGGTTATGCTATCGGCAAAGTTAATCGCAAAAATGTTTACAACTTCATCAAACGACTGGCTGTTTTGCTAGTCATTTCGCCAAATGGCTGACCTGGGAATTCTTACTCTCTCTGTAAGGCCAAAGTTCCATTTTCAATTAAGAAACTTCTTTTTAAGGCGTTTGCTTTTCTTACAAAAAATGTTATTCATACCGGTATGAGTCGATTATTTGTAGCTCTCTTGGATATTTTTTGAAAAGTTCAATAAGATATTTACGATCTCTGTGTAATGGTAAAAAGTAAAACTTTTGATATGACAATAATTGACTTGTTTCCGGAATATACAATAAAATTCTCTCGTTGTTGTATCACGTTATTTTTGTCTTTTCCTATGACGTCATCAAAAATGAACAAAAATGTGTCATGTTACAATGATGTCATTACTGTACGAGATTATGAACTTTCACATGAACATTGTACTCAATGTAAAAACTGACTTCTTTAAAACCTAATTTGGAATTGATCTTCACCTATCCGCAAGTAAACAAGTTACTTTTTATAGCGTTTTCGCAGAAAGACTTATACCGGCCGTGTTGAATTTCAGGATGAGTTTCTTTAACTTTACCTTTGCCAGATATCAAAGTGAAACAACGTCAGGGTCGTTCCGTTGACCTTTCTGTGATTACCAATTCTTTTTTGTCAATCTCTTGATTTCGTTGATATGTTTTGTTTTACTCAGAGGGAATATTAATTCCCACATAAAATATATTTTTCGGGTTCAAAGGGCAACAGATACAGTTCAACAAGGGATACATTGTACAGAGAAAGGTGGTACATGGTTCCTTGGGTTATGATAATTCGTAATAAACACATTACGTTCTTTTGTCAATGGAAGCTCATGAGTTTGTACAAAAAGGGCTTTGCTATGATACCGGTAAATTCATCATATCTCTACCAAAAATACGTTATGACTAATATGGTTGTAATCGAACCGTTGAGTGAGTATAAAGCTCGATAAAGTGACGGCTCAGTCACAATCAGGGTGCTCTACAGTGTTTCACTTTTGTCAAAATTTCATCTTGTAGACACATCTAAATTTACTAAATTCACAAAGCTTAAGAATTGGTACATATTTGCTTGAAAAGTAGAACCAAACTTTCTCAGTATTTCCATGGCAACCAGTTCTTTATTGTGTTGACACACCGTCACGGACACTACAAAATATAATGAGTTGATGGAGAAATAACATAGTAGACTATACAACATTTGTACAAATATTCTATTTAAAAGTTTAACCAGAAAATATACACATCTGTTGTAGAAAATAAGGTGAATGTATCAGGATTTTACCCAGCTTTGCATGATTTCCTGCAAAATTATTTGTTACGAAAAAAAAAGAATTTTTCATTTTTTTCTCCCCATGAGCTTATGATTCCTCTAGTTTACAGATTTGCCCTTCAGTACATTTAAATTAGTTTTTACTGCAATTGTTGAAGTCTTTAAAAAACATTAATAGTATTTGCAGCAAAATTTTGCTCATTTTTTGTTAGTTTTCTAGTCATTTTTGTAGTATGGTAAAAGCGTCACGGACACTTCACATTCAGGAATATGTGTGTAAATCAAACTATTGTTTATTATAACCAGTAAACCTGTAAAAACAGTAAAATTATGACAAGAATTGATTTCAAACAAATCAAAAACATATTATTAAGGAAGTTTGACATAAAGAATATTTGTAGTACTGGTATTTTTCAATAACCAGAAAATTTATCAGAAATACAACACTGAATGAAAAAATTCTTGAGATAAGTGGTATGTAGACAATGATAACTGGTATGTAGAAAAATACTATACAATACAAAACTGTCCTAGTAACACTATAAAGTGAACAATAAATGATTTACTGAACATTTGGTTTCCAACATATTATTATGATCTGTATTTCAGTAGCTTCACGGACACTACACATTTAAATACTTAAAGGGGCAACTTCTTTATCAGTTTTAACTTATAGGCCATAAACTAAAACAAAAGACTTGAAAGAAAGTCTTGCAAAATACTGGCAGGAACTTGAAAAGGACGAAACATTAAAAATCCTTTTCCCAAACCACCCAATATAACCCACAAAAAAACAAGAACATAAGAGATACACTTGTCAAAACAAAATTCACAAAAAGAGACAAGACGTTAACAATAATCTCAACACAAGATAAAGATATAGAAATATTGATGTTATTTGAAGCCAATAACACCTGAAATCAGTAACATCAACAAGTATAACAATAACAACAAAATATCTGACACAACAACGTAGGAAAGACAGAACTTTGTGACTGAGGAGAAACCACACACTTGGGTTTCCAAACAGATTTCAGGATTACAGCATTCAATAGACATCACATGATAGATCCGACTATGTCTCACCAAAGCTTTCCCTCAACAACCAACACATTTCATCAAACACTAATAATACAGCCTTATAATGCATCAAAGGGTTAAAACAGAAAAAATAATTTGAAGGGACATAAAACCCTCCCCTTGTATGCATCACTGTTGACAGAGATCTGTACTGGGGCTAACACTACTGCAGCAGCATCATAAATAGTCAGATTTGCAACCACTTTCCCCCCTTATATGATTCAAAAACACATTTTCTTTTGTTTTTTCAAAGGATTTACTATGGTTTATGAAGTTTGCTTCAGATGTCAGGTGAATTTAAATGTAAATGCAGTAAAAAATGGTTAACCACTTGTTAGGTGTAGTGTCCGTGACATGAAGCCAGTTGCAAATGGAAAGTGGTTTAATGTGAAAGTAAATTAGTTTGTTCAGTGTTATGCCTTAATTTCACTATACATAATATTTCTATCTTAAAGTTATATTGGGAAAAATAACTGATAACACTATTTCTGTTCCTTTTTTAAACCCTATACCGTTATTTCCTAGGACAGTTTTTTTAACATTACAATCTTAAAAGGAAGAAAAAAACATCTCTCACTGGTTTAATATATTTCATTTGATGTCTTACTCAAAAACTAAGTTACTCTCTTATAAAAATGTAACTTCAGCTGGTAAACAATAGAATTACCAGCTTAAATCGCTGTAACAAGTAATGTATGGATTTGGTGTCACGGACACTACGGCTGTCACGGACACTACATTTGGCCCCTATTTGATATACTGAAACAATACAAGTTGTAAATGGATTATATTTTTATAACACATAAGGAAGGCAAACAGGGCCACTTTGGCTAATGACATCAGATCTCTACTATCTGAATATGGCTGAAAGTTATGAGGGTGTCACGGACACTACAAAATTTTGGGACAAAAAATGTGGGCAACTTTCATTATTTGTCATTCATAATCAATACGTTGACCCTATAAACATTAAGTACCAAATAATCACAGTTGGTCTTCCAATCAAATAAATGTTTTAGGAAACATTCTAGGGCAATGTTTTCCAAGTGATAAAAGAGAGATAAATCAATGCTGCTGTCAAAACATAAAAAGCGTAACGACACACTAATTTCACTTGGTATCACGCCATTTCCATTCAAATCCATGTATTAAGATGAAATAACTTGCAAAAGAAAGACAAAATGCTATGTGATACTTTAAATATTCTGAATAATCGAAAAAATAATCTAACAATTTCAAAAAGTGAGTTTACAAAATGTGCTTTTTTTTCAGATAAATTTTGCTCAACATTTTTTTATGTTAGAGCGTAACATGTCGAAATCTGTCCAGAGCACCCTGATTGAGACTGACCCGTGAGCAGTGTAAAAATGAAAATGTTAAAGATTCAGAGCATTACACACGTAAATAGTTAAATACACTTAAATAAAGATTGTAAAAAGCTTGTGTACAATGGAAAGAATGGGGTCACAAGTATCATGGCATTTCCACACATCTATGAAGTACTAGAAATTACAATCATGACATCTGGCGTGGATATTCTCCGCGAAATACATGAAGGTATTAGTTGGAAACATTATCGGACAATATTTTTTTCATTAAAATTTATCCCGAATAACTTTTTAAAGAGGTGATGTCAGCTGAGCTTTAGTCTATAGAAATGATAAAATTTCTCTATCACGCTTGTCTAACTTCTGTATCAATTTTATGTAAACTTTCAACTTTTGACAATAAAAGTAACTTAAAACATATCATTATTTGCTTCAAAAACTTATTATTTGCGTCTAGTATGAACAAATTCAGCAAAGTCTTACTTAATGTAAAAAAACAAGTCACACATTTAATACATCGTCTAAGATGTAAGACGTTGCAAGGGAATATACTCAGCTTATGGTACGCTAATTCGCAGCAATATTGTACATAAAATCGACATAAGTTCCTGATTAGATCAGTATACGTGTATCCTTTCTGTATGAGTTCATGAGTGAATTCAGCTTAAGAATTTTAAGTGTTATTTTGGTGGCGATTTACGGACTTGTTTACGATTAAGGTTCTTAACCAAATAACCAGCGAGTATGAGTAATTGTCTGGGTGGGTGTCATGTTGTAGCTTTCGCATAGATCATTTGACAACAATGCAGACAAAACAGTTCAGGTATATTGCAATTTTATGACGAGACTTTCTATTTTTAGAACTGTCGTTCACTTAACAAAGACGATAATAAACGATACAAGTTTCGTATGAGGCCTATCGTACGTTATATTCTCGCAAGCTGTGTGATGCTGAACACGAAATGTTCGGCGAACACAGTGTGATCAAATTACATTTATTCAGCTGGTTATACTGTTAAGCACTAACATTTTGATCTATCAGTCTGCAATCGAAGGTAAAAACTGTTTCAGTATATTTTACAAAAGTATAAAAAACTAGGCTTACCGTAACTGATACCGCCTTTACCTGTCACAATTATCGCTCTTAATTACAAATTTTTAGTTTCTTTCCGCAAAGTTTCCTAGACACTCAAAAGTTTTTTTATTCAGGCAGACTAATCCATAATATTTCTCTTAACGTTATTATGTTGTATTTGTGCATAGATAACAGACTCTTCTTTCTTCGGTGGCTGTTTTCTTCTCCCTGGCGCGAGGTCCAACTCAGCGTACTGTATGCCTTCTGAAGTCATCTTTGGTGATTTTGTGTATGATTGTGGTCCTATTGGATGGCTGACAAAGGATTCTTCGTTCTTGTCGTTTCTTTCAAGAGTGACTTCATGAACATTGTTTGAATTTGTACGGCCCGGAAAATTGTCACTACTTCGTTTGTCTGCTTTCAGTTCCTCAAATTCAGATGGTTTTCTCGTTTCTTCCTCATGGTTATCATGCTTTGCCGTTGTTACACTCGTCGTATCTGAACTCTGTTGGGTCTGTGGAGCTTTTCCATCTTTTTGACCGGTGCCTTGTTCTACATTTACAGCTTTCTTTCCAACAGTATTTTCCCCGATGCCTTCATATGGACTTCTCGCTCCTAGCTCCGTTCCATCACCTGCAGTTCGCTCCCCACTAAACTGTAGGTTTGAATTGGCAGAAGCATTGCTCTTTGTATCAGTTGTTCTGATGGCATCTGCAGCATTAAGATTATCAAGTTCCCTTTTGTCTTCCTTTCGCCGAGCTCTCACTAGACAAACAATTACAACAATAACAATGACAATGATTACAGCGGAGACTACAATAGGTACAATTACAGTGACTGTATTTGATCTCACACTTTTGCCCGGTGGTTCTCTATCATCTCTCAGATCTGTATCTTCACCTTTTATCGTTGTTACTGAACTCACACTGTCAAGTGTCGAAGAACTTGGCAAATCTATAGGTATAACTACATTCACTTTGCTCGTTGCAATTCCAATCCCAACGGAGTTTTCTACAATACATGTGACGTCATGATAACCCCTGTCGCTGTCTTCAAATCCTATTACTGTGACCGAGTTTCCATCATCACTCAACAGAAAATTTTCAGAGAAATTGCTGACGACGTCACCATCGTACGTCCACTGTATCTTGGTCGGTGGTGGATTTCCATTCGCATTGCAGTCCAGTGTCAGGGTATAGTTTACATTTTCGATTTCAACATGCTCAGGTTCGATACTAACATCTGGCTTGAAGAGAACTCTGATTGGACCCACCGTACAAGACGTATTACTTCTGCTGTGGCCTTCAACTGAAAAGCCAGGATGTTGCAATTGACACTGAAATTGTACCCCTGAGTCATTACTCCAAACAGTCCAAGTATACTCGTTACAAACACTATTTTCACTCCAATCAAACTGATCGAGTGTGCCGGATAGAGTCTCGTTGTTACGGCGCCATTTGAACTCTACGCCAGGAAACCCTCTGTCCGATTTACAAGACAACGTTGCTCTTTGGCCTTCAGTCAATGTCCAGTTTGCCAAAGATGAAATTTCCGTACCATTAAGCAAACATAGTGGATGATCTATCCTTGGAGTGACATAAATCTGTACCACAGCTGTACGAGATTCTGCAATGTTTCTATCTTCATTTCCGTCTTCCAACACTGCACATTTGTACTCACCCTTGTCTACTTCAGCGTAGAAAATTGTTGATGGATTGATTATTAAATCGTAGGAGTTTCGATCCCCAGAAGCCGTCGTTATCGAATACCTTGATAGATCAACTCCACTAGTCCTCATGTTACCATTATCGCTGATAATCTTACCGTTTTTAATCCACGACACTCTTTGATTGTCTGGTAGGCTCCTGACTGTACATACCAACTCCACTGATCCCGTTGTAGTAACATCAAATACAAGGGTAACATCGCTAGGTTCTATCCAAAATACAGACGGACTCTCAGTACTTGTTGGTACACTCGTCGTAGCTTGGGTAAACAGGGAAAGAACAATGACAAGGCAAAATATATGAACTTTGACAGGTACCATTGGTCGTCTCTGACAGAAATCAGGAGAGCAAATTTCACTGTGTATATGATTAATACAACTAGACGGAAGTAACTATATGCGTTCATCGTATTTGCCTTTTCATTATGATAACTATGGTGTTTTCAGACTGGATTCCTGCCTTTTATGGGCTGGTTTTGACTTTTACGATTTTACCCCGCCACCACATGTGGTGGCGAGGTTAAAATCGTAAAAGTCAAAACTAACCCGTAAAAGGCAGGAATCCCGTCTGAAAACACCACAGCTATGAACCCATAGTTTAATCGTGACCTGCCATGTCGTGACAGTAATAGTACTGCCATGTCGTGACAGTAATAGTAAGAAGGCAATAAAACAGGACAATAAGAACACGATTGGAACTAATTTGGGATAATTGGATCTTTATATTTTTCAAATTTCTCAAAAGTGTAAGGAGATCTTCAGCTGAATGTTGCAATATTACAAATTACTCATAAAAACAAGTGTGTAACTTAAACAGAAAAGCAGGTGAGATTACATTTGTAGATGAAATCGACAATACTTCATCATCCAATTATCCCAAATTAGTTCGAATCGTGTTTAAGGTTTCGGGCACTTCAAGGTAAATTCCACTTCAGTTGAATGTAATTGAGCAAGCTTCTCTCATACCACACTGTATGTCTACAATGATTAGGCCAAAAAATAAATTGTGCTGTCAGTTCCCATAACATTGTTTTCAAAAACAGGGTAGATAGGTCGTCCGGAATTTTTTTTTCTAAATATTTTTATTGTTAAATATGCATTTGCCGGGGTTCAGGGCGGTCAAACACTGCCCACAACATTTCCAGAAAAATGTGTCATACATATATAAGGAAAAAAAACATAAAAGACATCCTTGTTCAAGCAAAAATTAAATCCCAAGAAACAAACGTGTGATTTTATGGATTTTTCTTTCGTTTATAACTTCCGTGTTCATGTACAAGTAGCTCTAAAAAGTTTAGGGTCGGCAGGTAAAAAATAGGGTAGGTCGGGTTATCAGAACAGGACAATTTTTTTTTGTCTTCAAGATCAACGATAACGTCGATGACCTTATATTCAAACCAAGAGGTTAATCACAAACTGCCATATCAGGACAGCAATAGGAATGAGCAGCAGACAAACGTCTTGTTCTCACTGTGAGTTTCTTGGGCGTTGCAGGGTCTGTGCTGACGTTTTGCAAATACAGCGGATAGGCCTATCCTTTATCCTTTTTTTTACCTGTCGACCCTAAACTTTTTAGAGCTACGTAAACAGGGAAGTAGAAAAAAGGAAAGAAAAAACCGTAAAATCACTCGTTCGTTGCCTCGCGTTTGATCTTTGCTTGAACGGGGATGTCTTTCATGTTTTCATTCCTTTTATATGTATGATATATTTTTCTGGAAATTTTGTGGCCAGAGTTTGACGCCCTGAACACCTGAAAAATGCATATATAAAAATAAAAATATTTTGGAAAAAAATTCCTGCCTACCTATCTACCCTATTTTTGAAAACAATGTTATCGGAACAGCATTTTTTTTTTTTTTTTTGGCCTTCGAAAAAAATATTCATATTTCTCATAGACTACCATGTATAGTGAATAAACATATCGGTTAAATTCCAAAATCCAATTTCTTGCACAAACATCCATTTGTAACCACGCTAGTCTAGTCAAATACATCGATATAAATAGTCAAGCGTACATAATATGCAGATTTACCTGGTAGTTTTGTATTAGTTTCCTCGTAGACTGCCATGTATAGTGAATCAACATTTCCCTGAAATTCCAAAATACAATTTCTTGTACACACATGAACACTGTACTTTCCACTACAAGCAAAGTACGTATACATATATAATCAAACATATATAAATGTAATAGTTTGCCTTGTAGACTACCATGTATTATGATTTGATATTTTTGGGTTGAGCACTATATCAGCCACATCATACCGTCTTTTAGTTGCGCACAATATGGAGGCCCCCCCGCAAATGTACGATCCTTTAGAATGCTTGCATCATAAATTGCGACCCTCCCACCAAAAACACTAGCCCTCCCATGTAATTTGTGTCCTTACATAACAATTAAACCATTGTTATGTAAATAGGCTGATACTGGTTCAGTCATTCCTTTGGAGAATACTGCAGTGATAGGGGGAGGGCCAAGTTTTAGAATGTCGGACAAGGGAGAGGGTCACATTTTAGACAAAAGGTTAATGTGGAGGGTCACATTTTACAGTACAGGTGCGCAAGGAATTCCCCAGCCCAAATCCCTGTATTACTGAAGGCTCCCTTATGGAAAGTTCATCAAAGAATGGCCGACCGCTTCTATTTTTGTGGTCGATTATATCTTTGAATTTTGCCTGCTTGGTCTTTATTTTTCGGTGACACTGCGTGGGGCCTTTCTGTAGGCCCTTGGCGTCCCCTAGAGGGGTACTCTTTATATTTTCATATCGGGGTAGTCGCCCGATTTCAAAACGTCTACCACGAATATTCCAAAAATATGACTCATTGTTCGGGATTTTGCTTGACAATTTCTGGAAATTTTCATCTTCATTCTGTTGCATGTAAAGATTTCTAAAAGAAAAGGACATTTGCTTTGTTATCTACCCGGGTTTGGGGTTTTTAGGATGAAAAATAGATCCGTGTTCAGGGATTTTTTGTGAGTGAAAACTTGTGACCCATTCGGGGCTCCTACCAAAAAAATCATACCGGAAAGTAGATTAAATGTATGCTAAAGTATACTAAAATCCTGTATAATGCATTATTTTGGAAAAAAGCGTAGTAAATGCGTATACTCAGATCCTAATACACATGCTTCAGATAAGAAAAAACTTGAGCAAAGCTGCCCAAAGAAAAAAATTGGTAGTGTCTGAGTACACTCAGTCGCTACGTTTTAGCCCGAAATCTTATGAGATGCAAGGTTACAATTTCGATAGTTCCAAGACTGCGCAAAACCTACAGAACTTTACAATAGGCATGGTCTTTGCCAGAGTCCATCATTACAGAGCCTAACTTAATTTTGCACTCTAACCAGATGACTGCAGTCAAAGTCAGAAATTGTGAAGAAAATTTAGTGCAGAGTCTCAGTCAGATATTGTTGGTAAGCTTCAACTGTACACTCCGACTATCAGGGAGTGAAATCGCCACAGATTGAGACGGCAATGTCTATTTCACACTTTGCTTGTTACTTGTGGTATTTACATTTCCTTGGAAGCTCAACCATTTGATCCTACAGACTAAATGTAGAGCTGAGACAACTTGCCTTCACGCATCTATGAAACAGTAAGTGGTAAAGTGTTTTTTAAGTTTATGTTATTCTTACAAGAACTTCACTTCAACAACTATATCATTGTTTGTAATCATGCATGAATGCTCATACAATAAATAAGATTGTATCTACAAAATGTTTTATACACAGTATATGTATCTTTATTTTATTTTCAATCACATGTATTGCATGGTCTGAAATCAGACTTTTTCACAGGACTGTATGTCTTCCATAGATATAGAGTTCTTCAATTATCTAAAAATGCCTTCAACCAATAAGCAGTAATAGGTGAAATAAATGCCTGGCAAACGATGTCACAATGAAGGTATAGAATAGTACAATAAGAAAGTTCTATAATCTGATGCTTTCAAATGAGTTAGATCTACAGAAAGGGAACATGGAACATGTGTAATAAAGATTGAGGTGATATATTACACAGTGAATTATCAATACTACTAATTTTATCGCAATACACCAGGGGTCATACTTGTGAGTTTTATCAGTCCAAAGATTGACAAGCATTTTCAAAACACCGATACAAACTCCATGCATGTAATACACCAGCAACGCCTCTGATGATGTCAAATTAAAGGAATGTCAATGCCAAACTGAAATGTTTAATTCCTTTAAATGGCTTCCCCATTTCTGCTGCAGTTTTGGCAAAGTCAATTGTTTGTTCAAGGGTTCTGAATTCTCCATGCCCTGACATCTGACTTCAATCAAAAGGGTAGGCATGTATGGCCCCTTTAACAGGTTGCTCCTGCATGGAGAGATACAGAGTGGACATCCGTAAAATCAATTAAACTGACTAAATTCTGTGAAGGAACATCTTGCTGGTGAATCAAATACGCCACTCAACAGAATAAGCTTACCTCTCACTATGACCTGTTTGATGTCGCCTGCATTGATGACAACTTCTGCAAATGATGGAAGAAAAAATGATAAATGTGACAGTTAAATGAGTAACTTTAACTTTCTTAATCACATCCTGCAGGATTTTGTTCCGGATATGTCGATATACAACCAACAATGAAAACTTCATGGAATTGTTAATAATACCCCGCCATGTGATAGTACGCTTAGTTTCACTACACATATCCATGTACAATCCTGTCATTGATTAAAATTTGCATTAACAATATTAAACACAAAATATGATAACTCTTAAATTATGTCATCTGTGTAGTCTACGATGAGACAGATAAGCTTACTCCTCATTCTACATTCTGTACACTGGCAAATACAATTTCTAAATTGAAAATCTTCCATCATTGGTAGTGTCGTTTTGATCTACTAACAAAGCTACAAGGTTTCAACGAAGCATGTATTTCATGCAAAAGCCAACCGATGAGAATTATGTCAAACAAAACCCTGTGCAGTAGATGGTTGATTTTGGCAAATTTGCAGTGTGAAATTCAGTCCATTCAAGCATTTATGTAACGCCCTAAAATGATGAAATTTTGACCTTTCACCTATATTTAGGATTTTATTACTCTCACCTTTTACCGACATTTATGATTTTATAACTTCTCACGTTGAAAGTACACGAGTGACATCACGTGCAATGAACATATCTCACATGAAGTCAACACGTGTTATGATTTTAATTAAATGTATAAAAGCTGATGATTTTATTGATCTTGGAAGGATTCCTTTGGGAGAGTACGATAAGTTTTGCTGATCAATCATTGTGTCCTGAGTACGGACTTGGTGCCGCTCTGCCTTAGTAATAAAGATCTGAAGTGGTGAGTTAAACTGACAACTTGGTGTGCGCTCAAGTTACTGAAAGTATTACGATTCCCGTAGTACCTCTCGGCTGTATGACTTTGAGTGAGTGTCGACCTGTCGATATCTTCAAGTTACGAGAAGTGAGTCGTAACATTAAGAAGCAAACTATGCTGTCTGAGCATAAACAATTTTTGGCAAATAAGACACATGCACCTACAGTTCAATACCATTTTAAAGTTTTGCTGAGAAAATGCAGTATTGAAAATGAGGGGTGACTGAGAAATTGATTTTAGGAATTTAGTATTGGAGTAGAAAGCATTTTTATGAATTAAATCACAGAAAAGAATGTGCAACATGATCAAAATATTGCACTACTTACGTGAAAAATCAACAGCCTAGAAAGCTGCTCCACTATCGGTATGGCGATAAAGTCACTCAGTTCTTCCGGTTCTGCATGTGCATCTCCGACTACTTCGCGCTCGCTATCATCCTATTTAGCGTTAGGGGAGAACCATTTGATTTCTGGGGGGGGGGATGGAGGATTTGGGGGAAAAAAATTTGTCGGCAGGTGAAGGACAGAAAAAAAAAAGTTGATCCAATAATGGCTTGAAAAAAAAAATTGTTCCAACAGACAGGAGAGAAAAAAAATTGTCGCCATGTGCTAAAATCACCAAAGTTTGGCACTGATTTTTAAAAAAACGCTGGAAAGCGGCCGCCTACGGCGGCACTAACATTTTCAATATTTTAGAGTGAATCCTGATGTAAAAAATCTGGCATATAAATAAACTTCAATACTACACAATGTTCAAAGTTTCATTGTGATGACAGTGTTTTAAATATGTTGCAATAAAGCATTGACACAGTCAGTATTAAAAGGGGAACCATTGGACTTGCTGTGATCTGTATCTACTGAAAATTTAAAACAAACGACACGATTCAATGAACTACTTTTAAAAGCAATATATTATTCTCAAAATATATGTCTTTCCTTGCAAAGAAAATACAATAACAAATAATGAAATACAAACACAACTTTTGTAAAACATGACTTCTTTCCTGAGAAGTTGACAGTACTGATTTTATATAAAACACAGCTATAGTACTGACTTTCACAACTGTGTATGATCACTACACTTCTATACTAGTCACTATCAGCCTGGTTTAACCAGACGACTGATCTGTTCAGTGGATGGAACAGATCAGCCGTCTGGTTTAACCAGGCTACTATTACTCTACTGGAGACTGTGGCTTCATGAATGACAGTAGGCAGATCCCATATCTCTTTGGTTCGGTACATGCAGGTACCTGCTGAGCACCTGTAAGAAAGGAAAATTGAAAGAAAGGAAAATTGTTATTTTTATTAAAAATTGTCTGCAGTAGTTTTGTGTTTGATTAAAAGGTTTCTCACTTTGGAAAGGGACAAAAGCGTTAACATTGGTGATTTTTATATGTATTTTTATATTACTCCAACATAAACAAAGTCATCACTCAAAATAATCTGCTGATATGACTACCTTTGTCTCCCCTTTCTTGTCTGTTGAATAAAGTAACAAAGTCAGTTGAGTGGATGTCCTTTGCCATCTCTCTTCGGCACTTTGCCTTGACATGTGGATTGGTATTGAGTGATGCTGATATCGCAGCTCTTTTCTTCTTCTTTCTTTTTCTCATTAGCAGCTCTCCTGTTATTGGCTGCTGCCTGCTGGCTAGCTCCGTACAGTTCTTTGTATTTCTCATGCACAGCTAATATGATGGCCATTTTCTCATTTACCATTTGCACAACTGCCTTGACCTTGGCTTGTAAAGAGTGGTAGAAAACCATACTTTCTTGGTATGACGCAGATTTCTTGTTGAGTTTTTCCACGTCTGCTACACAGCTTGAGTACAGCTGGTCAAGTTTGTCAGTCTGGCTTTTTACTAGTTATTTGTTGTACATAAAATTTTAATAGCAGAACCATGAACACAACAAGTTATTAAAACATCCGGTTGTGAACCAATAATGTGTATGTATAGCATATTGTATTAAAAATTGGCAAGCGAGAAAAAAAAATTTGCTTTTGCCACTGCATACAGAAAAAATAATTTGATGCAGGACTGACAATAGAAAAAAAAATTGCTGTCACAGTCATGGGAAAAAAAAAATTGTTGCCCCACCCATTTCCTCCATCCCCCCCCCAGAAACCAAATGGTTCACCCCTTAATGTCAATGCCAGTCCGCTGTTATACCATCATAAAATCGTAATCACTGGCTACCATTTCGTTATCTGAAATTTCGGTATGTACATCACTGCAAATGCTGTTTCAAGGTAACGACGAAGGCGTATCATTAATTGATACTACTGTGTGATGCGTACGATCACCGATAGCTGCTTCTGAACCCACTGAAGTTAAGTTATTGTCACCGATGGTGGCTGCTTCTGAGCTTGCGAAGCACGGTGCCATCGTTGCTGTTTCTAATTCCTTATTACATGGCCAGCTTGTCGTTCATGGTCATTGTTCTTATGTGGGCTTGTCAAATGGTCAAGGTAAAACGGTGATCGTTCTCGTTTGTCCATTGATTGGAAATGTTGTTCCTTGGCTGCGTTCGCCATGTTTTATGATGAATGGTACCTTATGCAACACTCATTGCCATTGGCTCTCACAAAGGTCAAAGGCCAGCGTCACTTCGTTGAAAAACTCTTCAAACTTGCCAAGGCAGTCTTTCTCTACTAACCATTGTGAAAGATAAATTGCAACCTATTCAAGATAGCAATCATACTCTCGAGCAGGAAACAGTGCAGTTTGCGAGAAAAATAGCTAATGAGCCAACATCCGGCCTCGGTTAGCCGGGAGGATCTCTACCCGAGTAAACATCCTTGGCCAGCTAAGTTGTGGTTGAGTATTTTGTTCGTATCAGGGGACAGGCAAGTTTATTTCTTTGTGGGATGGGCAACTTTACAAACTTCCGTCAGAAGACCTGTCCACTTAGATCGTAGTGGACGTCGTCCAAAAGAGACACTTGGGCCATTGCAGTCATGTTGAGGCGTTCAGAATAGGTCATGCTGACTTTAAAATAGTCAGCCATCTCTATTTTATTGTATATTGACCTGCATGTGTGTACACGGGGTAGTAACGGCCATCTATAGAAACAACAATGGCTGACAACCTCTGGACTGGGTCAACAAGGAAGAAAAGAAATTTCTGATATTGATTTCGATTCCTTTTGGATTTGAACCACAGTTTTCAGAAAATTAAAGACCTGTCAAGTAAGGATAGTCAAAGTAGGTCAGTGATCTATTTTAAGTGATATCGAAACCTGCCATATAAGGAAAGCAGTATGCATGAATAGCCAACACACTGAATTTTTATGGTTGAGATTATTCACCCATTTTTCTCGAGGATCTATGTTGAGACTTAAGGGAAAAAATGTAAATCGTGACTTGCTATATGTCGAGACAGTAAGTACGGAGACAATGAAACATGACGATGGGGTTCCAGGTAGGCTTATCTAAGGTGAATCCGCTTCAGTTTAAAGTAATTTAGCAAGCTTCTCTCATACCACGCTGCATGTTGACAATAACCCATGAACAACAATGATAGCGTCGACGACCTAATATTCAAACCGAAAGGTTAATCGCAAACTTCCATATCAGGACAGGATAGGAAGGAACAGCAAACAAAGTTGCCTATGACCATGTTGTTCCATATCTGAACACAAGTTGCACATGAAATGTGTTCAAAAATTTGAACGCATTTACGCGTTCAAAGGGCTGTAACACTTTTTGAATGCATGGACGCCGTTCAACGATAAGTGTGTTAAAGGATAGAACACATGATGTGCACTTGTTGAACACCTTTAATTCTGGGCGTTCAGGGGGTGTTCAAGCATGGAAATAACAAAACGGACCACTTATATTCAGTAAAATTATTTTATTCTAAAAATACACAAAAATCCTTGAGTAATATACAATTATTTAGTGTAAAATGGGAAAATAAACATGGCCATTTTGTAAAGTTTGTCAGAGGAAAAAAACCAACGGTGTTAACACCTTCTTATCAAAACATAAACAAACGAATATCCTTATAAACACTGTCGATCGTTTTCAAAAAATATGAACATGTAATGACAAGTAAGAGACATATGTCCCAAATATCAAAACTGTTCAATTAGCAGTTTTGAAGAAGATTTTTGAAGATTTTTGGAACAAAAACGACAAAAATTGCCATGAAAATTAAAAATTGAATATTTCACCGCAACTAGCACAAATTTAACGAAGGTCATTCTTAGGGAAATGTTTACCAAATATTGAAGACGTCGAACCACCAGTAAAGGAGAAGAAGATTTTTGCAAAAAAACAGCAAAATTAGCCTCAAAAATACAAAATTTGCGTATTTCATCATAACTTGAACATATATGATTAGGGTAATCAATGGGAACCTGAACTCCAATGATTAAAGGAATCGTACTGGCCATTTTGAAGAAAACGCTTGGTATGTAAAAATTAGAGAACGATGCAACACATTCACCTATTAGATAAGCTCTTCGTCGCTAACAGCAAAGCTAAAAAAGTAATAAATCGAGAACACAAGACGTGTTGGTCTACAATACAAAATAAACTAAGATTTGGTAGTAGGCTATAGATCAAGTAAATGTTACTGGAGCATAAGCCTTTAAAGACGTGAAGTCTTCAGATGCAATGAAGAATTGAAGCAGAAAGCGCTCTGAATTTTCTGTCGCTTTCTGCTTTAATTCTTCATTCCACCCTTGCATCTGATAAGGGAGTCTACACGTATTTGAAAGGTTACTCTCCAGTAACATTTAGTTGATCATAGCGTTTTACCAAAGCTTAGATAAATTCAGAACAAAAATACAGAAACTTTTCAAAATTCAGTTACTGACCCTCGAAAGTTTAAAGCTACATTAGAGATGAACTGAGGTCCTCAAGCTTGTTTTCCTGTACACTCATATTCTTCAATTTCTGTACCATCAGCTTCTGTAAGAACTCTTCGATTACCAGGTAACTACAACTTTTCACATCCTAAAAATAATGCAATAATAGGTAATATGGCGACATGAGACTTTAAATGAAAGACAAGGTGGCCTTATTAGGTTAAGGAAAAGGGATGACTTTGGTAAACAGTCCCTCTTTTCGATACTGTTACAAAATATTGGCTTCTTCTTGTCATAAACTGATGAAAAGCTAAAAATAAAGCCAACTCTCATATGCTGAAACAATAGAGTGTACACTCTGCGATGTTTAACTAATGTTTTACAGGTGAATTTGATTGCTAAGAGACATGTGTTAGCTGTGATTACGCAGCGGTAATGTGGCATATCGATCGCGCTCGGGTCAGTTCTTTGGTGATGACCCTTGACCCTAGTGCGATACGCCATGGCCAAAAACACCGCTGCGTATTCACAGTTAGTGTATGGTATACCTATGGAAGACCCACGACATGCGACATGCGAGTTTTTTAAACTGCGATCTGCGGTAAGGGTTAGGGTTAGGGTTAGTTAGGGTTAGGGGTTAGGGATAGGGTTAGGGTTAGGTCGCAGATCACAGTTTAAAGACGCAGGTCGCATGTCGCAGGTCGTGACCGGTCTTCCATATATACCAGCCACCGAAAGAAAAAAAGTCTCTTCACCTGTCTTATCTATTCCAAAATACCATACAAATAATTTCAAAGGATAATAATACAGATGCTTCGAAATTTAAAACCTTTTACTATTTTTGAGAGAAAACTTACCCTTTCCGGTCTTACTTCCGCACAATCACGACTTCAGCCAGCGTTTACAAGAAAAATGTCGCAACTTCCGTTTTGATTCATGACGGGATAAAAAAGGCACCAAACTTGAACACAAAATGTTTAGGAGTAGAACGCCTCTTGCAAACCGGTGTTAAAATTAAAAGCTTCATGGTGAATATCTAATTTTCTTTTCAAAATTTCAAAATTTAAACCCATAATAAACGTGTAAAATTATTTTGTATGCTTCCTTTTCTAGAAAAAAACATGCTTTCAGCAATTTTAGACCGGAGATATTTTTCACTTAGTGTGAAATTCGTTACATCAAAATTCGTGTACGTTTGCCAGACAGCCAGGCAGTAGAAAATTCAATATAGCCATAGTAAAGTAAAAACACTAAAGATTGTTAATTGTTTTACAGTATTGTAAAATTTCTGTAATGCTAAGTTTTTGAACACTTGAAGGACATGGTTGTTAACACATCGTGTTTAGGTTTAGAACATCATTGTTAATGAACACTATAGTGTTAACAATATGAACACTAGCCGTTCAAATTTAAACACCGACATCTTCATTTTGAACGCGTAAAGACGCGTCTAGCGTCCGCTATTTTTACAGTGCATAGGGGCTGAGTTTACAAGCTGGATACTGTGTATATCAACATTGTTTGGGAGAAGAAAAAGGAATTATGGTTCACAATCAAAATAAAAATGGTAAAATTGTCATCAACAGTTAGCATTACTGGGGCTTTAACAAGCTTATAATTCGTTTGAGAAACAGATGAGCCGTGGCAGTGTTTTTTAGATAAATAACTGCCCTCATTACTTGCACGTCTCCACAGTTTGAGTCAGTTTCTCCCGATTTTCTCGGTATTTATAATCTTCCAAAGTGCACTTAATGAAAAATGCAAAACATTTAGTCTCTACCTTGATGAAAGTTAATGAACAAGAATAAAAATGTCCGGAAAGTCATATCTACGATCGATTTTTTGTACGTGGAAGGGGTGTTCACGCGGTAATTCCTTGATTTCCTCGCTTCCGATTAGGCCCTGACGCACGCAATTTCAAAAAAAATAGGTTGGCGTTGGGATCACAGATCAGTCTGATTTTGTACCAGGCGACAGTAAAAATACTTATCTGTGAAACAGTGTCCCAGATTAAGTTAGGTAAGTTAGCAAGAGAAATCATGGCTGAAGCGAGCAAAAAGCGATAGTTTATTCAAAAACCCATCATAGTTGTCATTTTCACACCTCATTTTGCTGAAACTAAAAAGAATTGAAAAAATCTGGAAAACCGTTTTTATCCAAGGGTCCTCAATTGTTGATTTCCGTTTACAGATTACACGTTAGCATAGGTCTACGTACCAAACGTTTTAGGTACAAAATCTCAAAAACGAACATTTTTGAGAAAAACATATGTACATGCAGTGATTTTTGAAAATAATAAACACATTTTTCAAAATGTTCAGCTATAGAGCTAATAGAAAATATATAATTTGTAGGGTCCCAAACGTGAAATTTAATGTAAAAAAGTACATTTAAAATAAGTATCCGCAAACATGTGTGGAATAAATCTCTCAAAGAGAGAGGTCGTCGGAACTGCTCTCAAAGGTCGTATGAGACCCGTACGACCAATGTCAGCATTGTATCCGAGGTACGTTGGCAACTTCATGATTGATATTGTAGTAAAACTTAAAATGGTACAGCTATGTTGACATGATGCATTTGTTGAGAAACAACATTCAGATATCGTGCATGAAATATTTTGTTTTTGTAAACGAAAGTCCTTCCTATTAAAAGAAAGCCTCTCCTCTTGTATTGCAATTGTGATTTCGCCAAGGAACAAATACTTCACAATCTACGTTTGCACGCGCACGTACGTTTTATGCCATTAAGTTGAAAGGTAAGGGCGACATCAAAAGTTCAATGTCTAATAAAAATGAATTGTTTAAGTTTTGCACAACCCAAACCCTCATGAATCTTAATTGTTGGATGTTGATTTGAGGTTCCCGTATTCGGGATAGGTGATATTGCAAAAAACAACATAAGTCAAATGAAAAATACCTTTATTTCATTCAAAAAACTTCTCGGTCAAAGAAGCAAAGGGTCACAATCGACTTTGTCACAAAAGGAGCGAAAATGCGTATTTACTCAGGATTAACACAGGGATATTTCTGAGCGGAGAATTCCAAAGTACAGGAGAAGAACATGCAAGAGGCAGAGGGGGAAAGCACGAGATGTCCCCTTTTCGCGTCGAAAATTTCGAGAAATTGATGTGTGCAATAGTGCAATCTGAGAGGTGTTTTATTTTGCATTAAGTAAGACAGTTTGAAAATGACATTTGACACTGATATTTTTATTTCATTTTTGCGTGACCAGTGTCTGAGGAACAATATTCAACAATCCAACATTGGCAATACATTTGTACCTGGTAAAAACCAGCTCTCTGTTTACCAAAGATTACCGATCAAAGAATTTGTGGGAATGGTAAAATTGAAAGCATAAAAAAAATAATCATCAAAACCACCAAAATATATCTGTTATTTTAATTACACTCCCCTTCAAGGATAACCGTACAGAAATGTACCACTCATTCAAGCTCAAGGTCGTGATAGTGTGATAGAAGGACCATGTCACAACATAGCTCTACTGTATTCATTAAGTCCAATATTCATCTGACACTATCTGAAATTAGAAAACTTGTTGTTAACTCATTGTCGCTGATCGGGAACAATTAATTCCGTACATACACTGTAAATGTATAAAAGATTATTCTGTTCAGACTATCAAATCGACTGACTTGAAGTTTCAGTACGCGTTACGAATCCCTACGCTCCAATATCGATTGCAATAGGCCTACGGGGCTGAAGTGTACGTGACTTCGTCTCATCATTCAAATTGACTGCAGCTTTATTCTGATATAAAAGCAATGGCAACTTTGCAAATGCTCTAAAGTAATCCAAAGACACTGACGAAATTCGTTCGTTTAGAATGATTTTAGAAAACAGCACTGACTGATCGAGAAGCTCACGTTTCGGACCGCTTAAAACACATGAGCAAACACTGGCGGTTAAACACATCCAATGAAAATATGGCGATTCTCTGTTATCTAATTTATTCATATCCACATGAATACAAGTTGCTACTTCAATACGCACAGTGTTTCATCGTTTGAAATTATTCTCAAGCCACCTTTCTTTTCCCGAGATTTCCTTCTCACGCGCCAAAATCAAACAAAGATGACTCGTTACTCATACAGCGTGATCGATTGCTGTCAGTATCCAAACTCTACCAAAGGTCAAATATACGCTTTATTGTTTGGTTAAATATAGCGGTGATTTTTTGTGTGTGTACGAGAGTCTAACTGGCTAGAAAATATCCAACCTACATATGTTAACTCAAACCAGTATACATGACTTTTTAGCTGGCTGTGTGTATCCCGCGGACTAGCGGACTTGGGACATTTGCAAAATCTTACATTTCTGTGAAAGATATTGATGGACTAATAGTTAGAGTCAATTCAATTATTTAATTCATTATTTGTTTGCAACTTTAAGATTTTACAGCTGTAGAAAAGACCTCACCAGCCGTGCAAGTTCTCCGGATGTTTGCTTTGAATGACACACCTGATAATTACTACGCACTTTTTTTAACATCCTTAACCAAACAAAGGTACGATATCGAAATTGTTTCAGTAGGATAGAAAACTTTTTTAGGTTAAAGCCCACGCCCACCCAACCCTAAACCTAAAGACTTAATGTTTTTATTCGACATCGATCCTTTGACGTTGTCCCTAAATTAGAACATGCAGAAAGTCACGTCAATAAAAGCATTCGGCTATCAGCAATTTAGAGTTATTCCACATATTGGTTCTAAAATCGTTCATCGGCATCTATACAGATCAGAATTTAGACTTCCATTCAAATCAACTAAACAAATCACTAAGTAATTACTTTGAACAAGGTTAATTCCTGTTGTGTATGTGTAACCTTCATGAAGTTCTTTGACACTCTCTCGTAAATACTTGTTTGCCTTCAACTCTATACGACGTTTTTTGGCACACCGAGATTGTCTCTTCATCCGTCTCTTTCTTTCTTGATTATCTAGATAAGAAGCACGTGATACACAGTACTTCCCTTGAGACATGCATATCCGTTCATGTATGGCAAAAACAATAAAAAGTTTATAGTGACGTCAGTATAAATCTTTTGAAATAATTCTTGTTTTGTTGTGCTGTTAATTGAAATGGGCTGAATCAACTCCACTTTGGAATTATATATGATCATAAGATGCAATTTCTTATAGTTACCAAAAATTCATAGAATAGAAATAATATTACTTCATGTACAAGATGCTTAGCAGAACCCTGCTGAATGAAATAGTCCCCGATTTATGGTTTGTTTGAGCTTTGTGTGCTCGCAAAGTGATTCTTTTTCACCCTGGAGTGCGGCCACAAAACGTTATGGGACGCCACACTGTGAAGACGAAAGTTGCAATTTGTGAACCACTCACAGACCTTGTTGTTGATGAACTTCCCCCCACGTGGTATAAAATTGAGACAATATTCGGAGAAGACAATCAACCCGAGGGATATGGGAGGGCTTTATTTTTAAAATATCATCCAATGACAGTTTGGATTTATTTTATAGACATCCTGAAGGAAAGTTATTCATTGATGCCAAGTCGCAACTGGCCCGGGGATGTTTGAGTACGATCACCCGGCCTCGACAATATTTACCCAGAGACCGGCGTTGGCGTTGATAGATCATACTATGTAAAGTTTTCTTACTACTATCTTGCATTACTTTTTTGCGGATATTTTGTAAATCACACATTTGCAAACGCGTAAATAATAAGCTAAGGCTCCATGCACTGAGAATAAACTAAGGGACGGACTACGTCGCATCAGAACATTTTCACGTCCTTTCGTGTGATGATCGACCTCCGCCACTCCATCCCGGTGTCAGCCCCGGCCGGACTGGATGTGTTTAATCACGGCAATTTGACAGCAATACTTGAAAAGAAATACACTACATCCCTACTTATTGTAAAACTTTATCTTTCTGACATTATAATCCAAACATCCTTTCACAAACTCCTCACTTTGCGCGATATGCGCACATATAAGCTTACGTTTTCCCAGGCCAGGAGATACGGCGCGCCTTTCATCGGTTTGTAACATACATAGGAGTTCGTTGGCCTCATTGTACGTCTGGGCGACCGACTGGGATGGGCGACGCGCGCGAAATCGAAATATCTTTTAAAAATTGGAAGTTTTGAATAGTTCATGTTGTTTGAAGGTTATAATTTTTAAAAGCTCATGGCTCCTATCATATTCCTATCTATTGATCTAAATCTACGCCTCTTTTACGAGCGTATAGTACCGTTTCGGTCACAGGTTCATGTTTGTCTGCCCAGGCGAAACATGGTCGGGGGGTGCGACTCCACGGCTTGTCCGGAGTGTTCGTTTGATGTCGCTAATTCACATTAAATCAAACCCATTCACAATTTTAAAGACGGACGAGTAAACAAAGGTATGGCTGGAGTAAATTAACATGTTTCGGGACATTCTACGATACTTGAAATTAGCGGTTTTCGTTTGTGCTGAATTTGTTCCGTTAGAACATAGGGTAAGCGACGGGGGTCACGTATAGCGGTCGGGCGCACTTACAAACAAAAAGTCGGTCGCGAGCCCCCCACCGGAGACGGAATATTATAATTATTAATCGCAAACACGGAGATAATTTAAGCAAACAAATTTAACCAGGTGAATGTCAGAATAATCCGCAAGAAAGTTACCAAAATGTACCTCATTGATTGTGATTATGTTTGTTTATACTTGCCTTTATTATAATTTCTCTCGCGGGGGCACAGTTAATTGTTAGGGTAAGCGAGAGTACACGGGATTTTGCGAGAGATTTTGAAAAATCGCATTTTTTATCAAAATTATGAATTTTTATCAACATATTTCTGTACCACCGTGTTCCTGAATGAGAAGAGAACGTGTGGCCACAAAACAGAGTCTCTTTACGATCTGTGCTTGGAGAACGGGGTGAAAAAAAGATCCGGGCGTAAATAGGTCAACCTGAATTCTTTTTACTATATAGTAGTAATAAGAAAAGTGTGAGAATACAACTCCAAAAAGCCAACACTTCAGGGTGTGTTTGTGATAAGCAGAACCACATAAATAGCTTCCTAGACTGACCAAAATTGATGATACTATGAAAGAAGAAATGCTACAAATATATGCCATGACCATAAGCAATGTTTAAACTGGTGCTAACTTGATCAACGGCGCATCATCTCTGAGCTGATTAGTCTAAATTGAAACAATGCTTGTAATTCTAGCATATAAATATAACACTTGAGTTGCACTATGATTAGTCCAGTGTTAGCTCATGGAAAACTGGTCCTTTCTGTGTACTGCACTGATGTCATGTTTGGGTGTATTTGGGCATACAGACTCTACTACTACTTACCGAAGCGACAAAACTGTAACCACCCTTTGTTAACATAATGACCGTAGGTCATTTGTGTTATTGTGGTCGAGTTGAATTGTGTCGGACAGTGGGGAATTTTTCCGTGAACGACAAAAAATCAAAAACGCTGAACGGACTGCGTTGATAATTGGTACAGATGTTAAGACTGTGCCGTAGGTTCGAATGTGTTAAAATGGAGCCAAACAGAGCATTGTTAGATAGTTATTGCAAATTGCTGACCACCCTTATAACTGATTGATTTTAGGGGTCTTCCATAACTGTATTTTTAAAAGGTGCACCAATCCTTCATTTGGGACTGTTTTATAAGTTGTGGAAGAGAAATGTGTTTTTTTTGTGAATGCTAAAAATATGCAGGATAACCTGAATGGAAGTATCAGAGATTTCCACCCTCTTTTGGCAAGAAACTCGATAAAAATAGTGCCACTGTCGCTCCCATATAGTTATCAAAACAAGCTAAAAAATGCATGAAACGTAGTGTCAATGACACTTTGCCCATATTTGATTACATTTGGCAAGCCAGACTCGAATGTGAGTGTACGTACGATATATAATAACTTCTATGGACCTTAGCGCATGATATTTGTGGTCAGATGCATTTGAACAAAAATTTGGTACACCTTCTCGCAAAGTATGAAATGGCTCGCAATTGTTGCACCGGAAAAACACACTTAGCTCGGTTCCCCTCGTTTAACGACGTGTTTTTCTGGCCTGGTGGTGGAACGTGATTTTTTCTGTATGTTTCTTTTGGTTTGAAACATAATGAAACACTAGACAACTCGAGATGACACGACGAGAATAAGGCGAAGAATGGATTGTTTAGCTATGCTCTCCCTGACATCGAGAAGCACCCTTAACGTGACAATTTAAAGTTGAGACAAGCATGTGAAAAGATCTTTGATTCACCAATACACTATTTCAAATAAACCAAAAGGATTCACATGTCGTGACCAGTATGGCAGAAAGCTGAGAGTCGCTAGTCGCGGTGAATCCAGTGTATGTATCATAATATTGTCAATTTCATTACAGATATATTTTTCAATACCGTTGCATTTTGTTATGCCTTTCCCTAGGTTATAACTGATAATGTTTCCGATTATGCAGCAATATGGCCCCAGATGTTTTCTACATTAAAATTCATTGACATGGCATTAAATATAAAGTAATAGCAAAAATGTATCCCTTCCTGGCAAATAATGGACCAAAGCAAACGTTGCACTCCATTAAGTGCCAGGCTTCGCTTCGTACATTATGTTGTACAATGTTTTCTTTCGTCTTTTATGGACCGGGAGAGCGTACACTATTGCTTAAGTTTTCAGTTTCCCGTCGATCAAGCACATTAAGTGTCTCCCATGACCTTTGTCGAGTATCTTAGTGCAAATAGGAACAGCAAACACACAACCTTTTTTGTCTATGGCTACGCTGAAAGTAACCATTAAATGCAATTTCATTTCGGAGAAGTTAAACATGTATTCTGATGGGGCGAGGTAGATAATTTTTGGTGGATATAGAATGCTTACAAACAATGACCACTTTTCATAGTAATCCTATTCAGATTCCTTCGCCTTTATATTTAAAATAGTTATTCACACTGTTAATACGTGCTTACAACAATATAATCTACAAAGAACAAACGTAAAGTTTTCTTTGATGTATGAGGGCGACCTTCAATAACACGATTGGAACTAATTTGGGATAATTGGATTTTCATATTTTTCAAATTTCTCAAAAGTGTAAGGTGCCATATAGTTGAATGTTGCAATATCGTAAATTACTCATAAAAAAGTTTTTTTTAAAAAAAAGCAGATGAGATTACATTTGTAGATTAAATCGACATTACTTCATCATCCAATAATCCCAAATTAGTTCCAATCGTGTTCAATGCTTACCTCACAAAAAACGGATTTGGGTGCCTCTTTCGAATATAAAAAGCCATATTTGTATGACGCAGCTAAATAGACAACATTTGTTGTTTCCGTGTCATTTATAAAAAATAGCAACAACAGTATGCGACTACTTAGCGTTATGCAAGTCATCACCGTTCGAGAAATGAAGGATAATTCAGACTAGGCTTGTAAGAAGTCATATTCTTATTTATTGCCTGCGTGTTTTACTTTAATCTCCATTAACTGTACATTTCAATCTATTTATCAGTATTTTGTTCCGGTTGTACAATGAAGTGTCTTGAACTTCTCCCAGAATGATGTTGATATTCTAATTGTTCAACTCTCTGATAGGACATTATACACATATTGACTGGTCATGAGGGCAACAGCATACGTCTGTACCCCGAAGGACTGTGTGTCATCCAAAAACCAGACTGTTTCCCGAGGCCTTGAAACAGTCTGTTTTTTGGGGGTGACTGACAGGCCCGAGGGGTTAAAGACGTATGCTGTTGCCCTTATGGCCAGTCAATATGTGTTTTATAACACACCCGATCCGCAGTTATGCACCATATACAAAACGTACCATATGCAAAGCTTGTTGAATTTACTTATATGTTGGAGTTGTTCGGCAAGACGGTTTTTCCCATAATCGCAATACTTCTGCGAAACATTCAATGCACCTTTGATCATCGTTTTCGTCTGTTTCGAGTCCTTGTTGGAAACCAGAGCATTCAGTTCTTTTTCAGAAAGTAGAAAACCTAGAAATTTCTCGGCTATCGTTTTGATCGGCCGCAGACGACATCTTTGTTCACATTCCGGTGCGTGCATGCATGTCGTTTTTGACGTCATCGGGCATCATTTTTCGGAACTGATGCCTGGCGGGCAATGGTTCCAACAAATGATGCCTGATGACGTCGTTTACGTGGATCAACACCAAAAGAACACATTCCACGTGACTATCAATTGGCGAATTAGAACACAGATGCGGATGAGGCGTGTTATAAATATGTATGTAGCGTCTAATGTTCACTCTTTAATTTAAGTCTGGACTCGACATCTTCCGGCAGCAATAGCATTGCATATTGTACATGATGTAACGGTAAAGCATAAAACTTGAAGAGCAGACTATAAAAGGCAGCCGATCAACTGCGCCACCACAATATTGTACTCCATGCATGGGTTGATGTGTAACACCCCATTGATCTACGTCTATTAGAAAGTAAACGGGGATGAGTATGTTTAACTTTACCTATGACAGATATCAAAGTGAAATCATGCCAGGGTTGTTCCTTTGACCTTACGTGGATACTCTTATTCCTTTGTTGTCTCTTGACTTTGTTCATATGTTTCTTTTCATTTACTCAGATGGAATATAAATTACCACATAAAATATATTTTCCGGGTTCAAATGCAGCAAATGTAATTTCAATATGGGATACATTGTACAGAAAATGGAGTCGCCTGGTTCCTTGGGTGATGATCATTCGTAATTTTCACACTATATGTTCTTTGTACACTATACACGGTTATTTACGAGTATTGTACAAAAAGAATTCTGCTTTATTACCAGCAAATTCATCATCTCTTTACAAAAATAATGTATACGTTATGCGTTATTTATTGGTTTTAATCAAACCGTTGAGTGACTATAAAGCTCGATAAAGTGAGCAGTGCAAAATGAAAATCTTTAGTACAAATGTTTTCATCAAAATTTATTCCGAATAACTTTTTAAGCCTAAGGAGAAGACGTCGGCTGAGCTCTAGCATAAATACGATAAAAGTGGAATTTCTTTAAAGCGCTTGTCTTACTATTAATATTAACCCCTTGACTACCTATGGCGCCGGATATATCCGGCGCCATATTGAATTGCCATATACCTTGAGTGCCGGAAATATCCGGCACAGTTAAATAGGCGTATTTGCTTCGTTTTTGTCGCTAAAAATCCCGTAATTTTGGCGTCGGCACGCAGCGCGACTAAGATTGATGTAGTCCGATCTGGCCTGAATGTGATTGCGCCCCCGTACGTCCGAGTATGGCCAAAATCCGGAAGCAAATGTCGTCTGGCCTGAATGTGATTGCGCCCCCGTACGTCCGAGTATGGCCAAAATCCGGAAGCAAATGTCGTGACCCATGACCTCGACCCTGAAAGGTCAGGCTGATCACAGTAGCATCGCGCTGATTGTTTACAGTTTTCAGAAGTACGGACGATCGCGAAGATGTTTATGGGTGTTTTTTTAATGAAATGAAATGTTTATTTATTGAAAACAAATGATTTATATGTAAATATGTTCTATTAACAGCAATATTCGTGAATGAAACGAGAGGAAATGCAACTTTTTACTATAAGCCAGTGAAATTTTATAGCAGCCAGACTGGTCACATGACTGGTCATGTGTTTGGTCATGTAATATGTTGTTCCCGAAAATGTATTTTTAAATATTGTGAATTATTTTTTGATAAATCATAACCATTTTAGATGCATGTTTCTGCAAGGAAGACATAAAGCAGGTGTTTACAAATATAAAATGTGTCGATTTTCAAATACAGAATCATGTCAGATGCTGATGTTTGTGGTTCATTTACTCTGCCTTTTGTGAGAAAAATCTTAAATAGGTACATCTATAAATAAAGTAAAGGGTAGTTATTATTACATATATGTTAAGACAATGCCGTGAAAATTGCAACTGTATTCAAATTTGCATCATTTTATGGATTCAAAACACGTCCTGATGCTTCAAATATTCATATTCTTTGC
>LD380812.1:0-10103 GCA_001465055.1 Ptychodera flava | reverse complement strand
ACGCCGGGAACACACAGACCGTACGCAGGGCTACTTCAATGTGAACTTTTGAGAAAAATCCGCGTCAACATCGGCGAAAATTACTAAAATAAGAAAGCCCTGAAAGCTACGGAATTCGCTGCAAGTATTTTGGTCCTGATTATTACAAATGGAGGACAAGTAAAATTTTTGTGAGGACAAGTGAAATTGAAAATCCACTTGTCCGACGGACGAGTGAAGTGGAAAAAAAATTGTCAAGCTCTAGTAATAACGTCGTTAGTTGCAGCGGCGGCGTGGTGTTGTACCTTTGTCATTACAGTTGAAGTCGTTGAAGTACACCTGTTATTGCTACAAGCACCGCGGCTTCACGAAACGTTGTTTCTCAGTGTACTGGTCTCCCCGTTATATTCAGTTACGTATAATCTGTTGTTTGCATGTCAACACATTGGCCTGTTTACAACCTCCTGTGCACACTAATCGTGACCGTAATTTGCAAAGACATAAACATTCGATCCCGCCCGTGAATGTCAAAGGTGAACGGCATTAACTTGATCCCGGGTATCAAGTCCCTGGCCTTTAACGGAATGAAGAAATTGATCTGTCGTTCGGGTTATAAGCAGATCTAGGATATGACCCTTGTTGTGTGTCGACGTGAGAACGTGTTGGTACAATCCCATCGAGTGCAAAAGATTGGTAAATCTTACTGTATCTGGTGCATCAGTATCATCTAGGTGAAGGTTGAAGTCACCAGCAATGACAAGGCGGCAAGCTGATGGTACGACGGACTCAAGTAGCGTAGAGAACTCGGTGAGAAATTCGTTGAAGGTCGAACCATTTTTCTGTGACTTAGGCGGACGGTAGATTGTGATGACACGCAGAGACTGACTAGAAGCTTTAAACAGAACATCTAATGATTCAAAAGATCTGAATGAACCCGGTTGTTTCTCTGCAGCACGCAAATTTGACCAAGCGATCACAGCAACACCACCACCTCTACGTCCGGAGCGGGACTGATGATATACGTTATAGCCAGTGATTGACGAATGAAATTCAGCGAGTGTTGGATCAGATTGACTCTTCAGCCAAGTTTCTGTGACGACAAGAATGTCTAAATTATCTTCGATCAAGGATGCTATAATGGCACCTATTTTCCCGGAAATTGAACGTGCATTCCAGAGAGCAGCATTCAGTTGTAGTTTTTGGAAACATGAAGACAACATCGGAATTTTCAATGGCGCTGGTACTCGTTTCTCAACAGGTGGTTGAATCGTACGATGCGTAACAAGAGTATTGATAGATGTAGGCTCACCGTATGCAATATTTTGTCCGGAAATCTGCCGAAGTACTCTTGGTCTAGAAGTTATCCTTGGAGATCGTGGAGTTCGATCACTTGTTAGAATAGTTGGGATACGGTATCGTGGTCTAGGATGTTTCAGCCCGGCTTTTCTTCCATGGGGTTTCACTAGAAGCGATGCAGTATTACGCAATGACGAACAAAGGCTTTTACGTAAAGGGAGAACGGAGACAGCCATGCTGAACCGCGATGAGAGATAACCAAAATATTACAGTCGTGGGTGAAGAAGAGACCGTCTTTCCAAAATAGTTCGATGCTAGGACATTTAAAACACACACGGTGAGAAAATCTTCGAAAAAGTTCGTCATAAAATCATAAAACCAAAAAATATCAACTAAAAGAGCAGCTAAAAAGGCAGCCGGTCAACAGCGCCAGTTACATAATATCATTTAAAAAATGGATTTTAAAAGTAACCATGTATAAAAGAAGTAAAAAAATGCAAGTAAGACCAGGTGGTACAAACAATCATAAGTTTACATAGCCATGTTCATCCTACGATCTAGTTTTGTTTTTTTTTAAATATTTTCAATTCGCCTAATTTTTTTGCATACCCCAGAAAATTGAAAGCGAGCGAGAAATTCATCTGAAAATGCTTATTGTGCCAATTTTGCAATGTGAATAAAAACAGGCACAACTCATTATCTGATTGACATCGAGTACGAGTGAGGCTCACATCTGCACGATTGCCAGCAGTGCACAGTGAAGTCAATGCACCAACATTTTGTCCATAGTCTGAACTTACTTGAAGTCACACATACATACCGGTAGCAACGTGTTGATCTTCCCTTGAGATAACAGCTATTCGGAATCAAAATAATCTACCTCATGAGCTTTATAAGAGTATTTTTCATGGTAATATTACAAAATTTGAGGAGGTACCGTCATTGTGAAGTTTTTGAACTGACGTTTAGTTGATAAATGTTAGACAAGGGGAAAATATACGAATCGGCAGCTATGAATTAAGAGAACGCTAATGGCAGTGTTTTTGCACTGAGTGTGACCATGGACGTAACTATTTTTGGTCCATGAGTGAGACCATCGGTTCAAGACGAAGCCCAAATTAAGCTTAGGCGTTGTTCAAGCCCAGCTTTGTTTTGCGTTTGCGTTAATGTACACCTCCCTGTGTCGGCTACATGGACGCCCCCTCCCTCCGCCATATTCGTACAGATACGTACTTCTTTTCACCCCTCACGCTCAGGTTAAAAATGCCAGCCCTATACAAAACCAAGCTTCTCAGGAAAACATCAATGTGCAGAGAAAAGTCTCTCTATAAGGCATACTAATTTCGTAATTGCCTTTTATAAATATACATTTTAAATACTTACCGGATGAATGGAAAATTATCGTCCACGGCGACTTGGTACTTGCTATCTCGGTCACTGCATCCAACACTGTCGCGGAGAAATACACTTTACCTTCATGCCCACTGAAAAATTACCACGTAGACCTAACTCACTTGCTGTTTTGACTAAAAATCTGTCGTCACTGGGGGAAGAAATGACTGAGAAATCAGCCATAATTCGTAAGATTCAGCTGAAGATCTGAGCTGTTAGCCGTTACTTCAAAAAAACTCTGCGCAATCTCATTTGAAAGATGCGATGTCGGATAACGATCGCATGGGAACACAAAGCATTGGTCGAATTCAAAAGGTCAAGGGTCGTGATTGTCACAAAATTGTGACACTTCAAGTACGCGTAAAGTGTTCTTGTAAATTTTTCAAATAAGCAAAAAATGACTTTTTATGAAGAGATCAGTTAAAATACGGAAATCCAACACACTAAGTGAACCCCGTTGCAATACTTATCAGCCTTGTTAAATTCCAGCGTACTCATTTACGGGACCCTTACGTCCATACCCTGTTGCGTCCTGTCCACTCTACCAAGTGGAAATACAACTCTAAAAGTCACGACATCATATATCATCAGAACCATTAGTCCATCCGGCTAGATTTTTGAACGGTTTGGGGATGAACAGTACATGTGCTGCGTTTCCATTAAGTTTTATGTAAGTTGTAATCGTGAAAGTTTTACAATGGCAGATGCAGAAACGTCGCAAGTGTGTTCATTGTTGTGTGATGATCTGACGTACATGTACATGACTGCATAGCCAGTTGCTGACGGACGTACGCGAAAATGTGGACCGTATGAGAAAAATTTATTGACAGATCCAACCATATTACGTCTGAAAATGTGAGTACCTTTCAATAGAATGCAGGTTCCTGTCATATGGAATATTTAGCGGTGAACATGTTTATTATTGCACATTTTGAAAATAAAAATAAACGATGTTTAAAATTTGATCTCTGCTGATTTAATTTAGAGGCTGCTCACAGACGTTTGCAGCCATCTGTATTACTTCCCTCTTGTCATATTCATTGGTTTATACTGAAAATCCCTGGTTTCTTTTTTTAATGGAGATGAATTAAACCAATTCTAACCATATTTAAGGGATAGTCTGTAACTTCATAATTTTGGCAGAAATTTTGTTCTTTGTACATCGACTACAGGTTTTTCTCTCTTTTGAAAATCATGTTAGCCAGTATTGCTAATGTTATTCTATTTTCTAAAGTACGTTCAAATGTCCAGTGTTCACAACCTGTATATGTACAGTCAGCATTGTTATTGTTGGTAAACACATTTTGGTCTGGACTAAACTTCAATTGTACGCAATAACAGTGAACTTTTATAATATACATGCACACAAAGTGTATGTTGGTTGTATTGATAATATCAACGAGCTAATTCAACTTAAATTTGTGAACCAATAAAGTAAGTGCAGTTGATACATAAAAAATATTAACAAAATGAAAAACTTACAGCTGTGTACTGTCACTTTAAATGGCAAACTGTTGCTTCTATATCCACTAAATATTAACGTCTGAGAACAATTTAATTGGTAACCAGTGCATGTGACCCATGTGGCATTTCTATAGTGCAAACATGAGTAATTTCACCTAAAAAACTTAACCCAAGTAAAAGCAACTCTACACATGAGTGCTGCCTAATTTATTTAAATTGAATAGACAATAGGGATATGAAAACATGAGAGTTGACAACAAGTCAGTCCTTGGAGTTTATTAATGAATGTCTAAATTTTTACTGCCACATGTGTAAGCTACCATTCAATCCATTGACAATCTTCCCTTCTATCATGAATTCAATTGGACTGCTAATGAATGGTCACTTCACATGGCTGAGCCTGATTTCACATGCATAGCTTGTGATGAATGTTCAAATTTTAACATGTCATATTTCCAATACTGGCATGTGGCAGGTTGGACTGCTATGGACTGCCTATTTTTCCTCAAATAGCCATGCCACCTATTCCTCACAGTTATGTGGACTGGCTAATAGGCAGTTCAGTTTTGTAAGGGAGTTTGCAGGTGTTGTGAGAGATCCATGATTCGCACAGTGTTCATTTTGACAAGGCGCCAGTAGGGTTCAGTGAACTGTTTGAATAGGATACTAAGGGCACGCGTAGCAGCTATCAGGGGCTCACACTGTACATCAGCCAATGCAGCACCAATAAAAATTCTCTACAACTGATATAATGAATGAAATCTCTATATTGAGATATCCCCGCCAATTTTCACTTTATTGACTGCTATAACAAAGAACAGTTCTGTCAATGTTTATATCAATGTGGTGTATAGAACCTTGAAGTGTGTTAATGATACGCAGCTTTAATCGTTAAGCTTATTTTGAAAACATCATGAGAATGATATTGTCATCGACAGTTTTATTTACATACTCCTTATAGTGATATAGCCCTCTTTGGCAAAGGTTTTGTCTGTAAGCTTAGTTCTTATGTTGACAAGCATGGCATGGCCAGCTTGCAAATAAAGTTCATGTGTTCACGTTGGTTCCTCGTCATGTCATTGCTGCCAATAATCAAACACTTTGTATGAATGAGATAAACTGTAGTCAGAGTGAGAGTTTGCAAGCACTCACCTGTTGTATTGACGTATATTGGTGCACTACTTGTAGTTCCAAGTACATTTGTACTTAACACAGTTATTTCATATTGTGATGTAGCTCTCAAGTTTGTTATGGTATAAATGACATCATCTGTTGTCAGCGTTTCGTATATCTCACCATCTGGAAACATCCTGTATTGAATGTTAAATGTCTGTTCTGCTCCTCCATTAAAACCAGGTTTCCACTGGATGGTGATGTTGTTGTGACTGACTTGGGTTTCCATGATAGTTGCAGGGTCTGGATGAGCTGGTACAAGAATTGAATGAGGAATCTATTACTCATTTGGCTTTATAACCAAAGTTTGTCTTTGGCTTACTTTTGAGAGGCCAAGCAACAAGGTGCAATGTAGAAGCAGGACCCTTATGAAAATTTTAGCCTTCCCGACAAGATTTTCTGGAGCTCTCCAGAAAAAGGACCCGCAATGGTCCAGGAACTCTCCAGGACAATCATTCCGGGAGAGCCCATCATTGCTAACCAAATTAGATTTGCTGGATCCCTCCCGGAAAGATTAATGTCGCTCTGCAGGACAGATTAGCTGCTGCTCTGCCAGGCAGGCTAGCTGCTGCTCTGCCTTACAAAAACCAACCTACCTTCTGCACTCTGACTAACATTTACTCCAACAACCTGAAACTTATCACTGCTGCTGAGAAACAGCCATCAACCAGCCATCACCTTACAACTTTACACCACTGCTGCCCAGAAAAAAAATGAATGCAAGGGCTAAAAATTTTTTAGGAATAAAATTTAATCCACCCTATTTTTAAAGCCAGTCAACACAACCAATATATTCAAAAAATGTTTAATTGTCCATAAAGTCCTTAACTTCATATTGTCACAACCACGAACACTTTTGAAAGACTTGTACTTGTCTTTTATGGCTTTAGTTATTGCTTGACTTGTCATCTTGCGGTTGTCCTATGCGGAAGCTTGAAAAAAATAAAAAAGTTCAAGTCAGATACAAAGTTTATCAAGATTAACAAACTTATGTATTGTTAAGAGCTACATACATGTATGCAAGTTAGAATCCTAGCTGTGGCTGAACATTTCGACTCTTTCAACAACCATCAAACATTTAAGATTGTGAAATTCGTATGTATTCATAAAATAAAGAAACTTTACCGTAAATTTGTGAATGACAAAATGTGATTTGTGGTAGTCTAGTATCAGTCTATAATGTTGCAATTTGCTTCAAACTAGGATAGTAGTAGAATCAATGGCATAAAACAAAAATTTAATTTGCAGATGTATCCCGCAGGAAAAACATCTTGATTTTTCTCTTTACTGTCAAATGAAACTTTATTCATGTACAGAATAAATGAGAAATGTTTCCACAAAACTTGACCTGATTCTTTATCTTAATGTATACAGAATATATTCCAAGGCATTTTATCCAAGCATGTTTTCATTTAATTAAAAACATCATCAGTGCATTATATATGGATCTTCAAAGGTTTGAGTGAAGTAAATGTTCATTGCTACAATTCTATTAAAATTGTAGTTTACTTTGTAACAATCACTTGGTTTGAGTACACTTCATTGCATATCTGCATGAACTTTCTCAAGCCAAATTGGAACATAGCAAGAAAAAAGGTAGGTCTTTGTATTGAACTTATTGAAATTGCTTATCAAAAGGTTGCAGTATTAAATCAAATAGAATATTCTATGCATACTTTGTGATGTAAGAGTTCATGTAGAACTTGAATGAATTATTGTAAATCGATCATATTGTAAATCAATCATGGATTCCCCTTACAATATGCCAGCAAAATATTTACAAGTTACATAAAAACACATGTCAAAATACGTGAATAAAAATTTTACAAGAAACCGCAATTTTAAGGACACAGATGTTCCGAATGATCTTATAAGCAGACAGACATATATTGATGACATGAAAGTAAGTTTTGGAATACATGTAGCCAGGTACCTGACCAAACTAGATCTTTGTTTTATATCATACATCGAGGGAAAATTTGTATACATGAGCAAAAGTTTTACTTGGCCAGTGCAAGAGCGAAGTATTGTTGACACAATAAATAGTATCGGCATGTACTCCATTTTTTGTGTTCGCTGTACGTACCACAGTCCCTCTATTATTGTACATTCTACGTTCAACCTCACAGGTTATACCCATTTATTAGCTCTTCATTCATACAATTGAACAGTATTACTCGAAAATTGCGCTGAATAAAAAGGTAAAAATACGTCTTCACATCGCAGAGAAGGCAAATCAAAAATTTACGTACCGAAGTTTAAACGATCACCTTGATCCACTAGATGAAAGGGTGACCATTGTTCAAAGCACAAACCGATCTCCACAAGCTGATCATGACGACGGTGACTTTAACGCGTCCTTGACATCGCCTAAAGGTGTAACATACATAGTTAGCATGTATGAAGCCCTCAGAACGATGTCAAACAACAAATTTATGTGAAAGTTTGTCAAAATTCTCGAGAAAAATCAGCGACGATTCACTCAGCAACTCAAAGGTCGTAACTGTCCAAAATTTGCGGCTGAGATTTGACCTGTGACCGTTTTACCAATCTGACCAATCATAACGAAGTCTTCACATGATCTATGATGTCATTAGGCGTGATACTATTACTTCCGGTACAAAGTCCTCGCGATCGCTGCACATAGCATTAAGTACAGCGGACTTCAAAAGTGTTTTAAAAAGTAAAATGATGGAAAATTCGTTAAAAAACCTACAGTGTTTGATCGACTATCCAAGCAACAGTGCATTGAGAGCTCCTGTGGCCATGACTAAGTCACAACACGATGCCAGATTATAGCAGGAATGTAGTGGAGAAGCCCTACGTAGCATAGCGCTAACTGTGTACCGTACAAAACCGTAGGTACTGTACTTCTGTAGAACTACAGTGTGTACTACTGTAGAACTATAGTGTGCCTTCTCGGTTTAAAGGGACCTGGGTTTCGATGAAAATTGTGTTATTTAGGATAGGTTGAGATACGAAAACCAATGCACCAGTTCTAAAATGTAATGTTTCGTTCACATGTGTTTCTCTGGAGCATTGAGGATACATTCATGTACATGTCCATCTGCAGGTTGAGAAGGCAATCATATAAGGAAAATGGATTACAAGATTGATTCCCTTGTCTTTAACAATTTCAAAAGTCGGTGATTTAGTAACTGCACTGATCAAAGTCAAAAGGTTTTTGGTTTTTTTTTTTTGAAATAATTGTTGATAGCACATGAAACAATTTGTTAGGTCAAAATGGAATACGTGTTTTCTCCGATAGTGGCAACTGACAAGCTACATGCCCAGTCAGCCTCATGATATCGCAGAATTCTTATTTTTAAAGTTTAAACTTATTTTTATGTTTCACTGTCATAAATGTAATGTAAATCCTATATTTGCAAGCAGGAAATGAAATATTATTATTATTATTATTAATTATTATTTCCTTCTTGGACTACGGCTGATTTTCGAGAAATTTTCGTAGTTGTCTTGAATTTAATTTTGAAGTTTCTTACGGATTAATTTTAAATATCCTTTGCTCAAAAAGTTACCTGATGGGCAAGGAAAGTATTTTCATATGAATTTTTGTGGCTGCATGCCTATAGTATACTCATGAAACAGCATTGTTAATCATCAGAATACCCGTTTTAGCAGTGTATAGCTTGATCACCTCGATCATACCATAATAGCTTTTTACTGTCTATGATCACACTGTTAATGAACCATTAGCACTGCAAACCAGCGCTCACGTTCATCGCTGTCGCATTTACCATTAATGAATCTGCAAACTAGGGAGGCATCATGGGCCAGTGGCTAGAGCAGTGGACTCACGATCACAGGATGGCGAGTTCGAGCCCCGGCATGGCCATGGTGTTGTGTCCTTGAGCAAGGAACTTTACTCCTCATTGCTTCTCCCCACCCAGGAGTGATGGGTACCTGGTAGGACAGTGGTTGTAATGTGTGTGTTTAGCTCTGCTGCGCTTAGGGGCGACGTCAAAAGATCGATGTTTGAAAAAAAACTTAATTGCTTAAGTTTGGGGGTGGGGGGTTTTCGGACAAATTAATTTCTCTGCAGTCAAAAACGATTTAACGTCTTTATGGCAAATTTTACGATTTCAAGTCTGTTTTTTGTACGCTAAAACCGATCCAGTCATCTGTATTTTTGTTACTCAATAATGGTTTTCAATTTTTATTTAATTCAATGGTACGTCGTTTGAAAGAATTTGTACAGGGTATGAGTCCGCAATGTTTTTCAATTTTAGGTCAGTTAAGTTAGAAGGGGGGTGGGGGGGTCTAAGGGCAAACTTAAGCAATTAAGTTAGATTTATTATATTGAACTTTTGATGTTGCCCCTTATTGGCTGCACATGTGAGCTGTAGTTTGCTCCCCAGGGAGTTGAGTGGTATCATATTAGGTCCAGTGACCAGGGGTAATAATAATTGTAAAGCGCCTTGATCACATGTACTTGTGGATATGTGCGCTATATAAGAACCCAATATTATTATATTTATTATTATAAACTTTATTTATTTTTGTTTACTTAGTTACTTTTTTCATTTGTGATAAACATACTGCAGCAAATATAACTGATTGCCTCAAGTGTGCCACTATATATAGGCATACATGTAAGTCTTACAGCCAAATGCATTAAGTGCAGAGATGCTGCTCCACTCCTATTATTAGTCTCCACGGACACCGTCCGGGGGGGACTTATAGGTTTGGTCATGTCCGTGCGTGCGTGTGTCCGTGCGTCCGTGCGTCCGTCCGTCCGTTCACGCAGATATCTCAGACATGCCCTGGTCAATTTCTTT
>LD380790.1:46015-56211 GCA_001465055.1 Ptychodera flava | reverse complement strand
TACAAGCAATAGTACAACTCCAAGTAAGCCATATCGATTGCACCGGTTATATCGGTGTGTCCCAATGGACATATTCGTCACCAAAACTTGACTGCGTTGTGTGTGGCTACGCGCCGTATGTTGTGAGTTCGAATCCGATTGAGAATATATCGGTCGAAGTAATTTCCGAATTGAAGTTTTCCTAAAACACAGTATAATTTCTCATCTCTAGGACATTTCACAGATGGATTCTAATATTAGAGAATGGAAAGCTATATTTTATATCAATCTCTATTATTGTTGAAAGAAGAAATTGTTATTCTTCTGCAGCGTGTTCATTTTTAGCCAGATACCGGCCAAATTGACCGGCTACTTCCGTATTTTTGCCGGCTACTTTCCAGCACTGTTTCGTTCTCTATCCCAAAAATTCTGGTTTTGATAACAATATTTTGATTTTTTTGTGGTCTTCGAAGCCGGAAATAATATTACAGAAGTCCCGATGTGGCTATATGTAGTCTAGCAATTTACACGGTGAACTTGTTGCTATAACTGTAGTATACTGCGATCAGAGAACGTGTTGTACTACTGGGAATCGCTCACGAGGTCATCCGTGCTTTCCCGATCACAGCCGACGTTCACATCGAGTATACCCGAACATTGGTCTAACATACAAGTATGTAATGCCCAAGAATAGCCGACCATTTCCGAATGAAGCCGACGTTGTTTCGCTCAAACGCCGAAGAGAAAGTCAACGCTTAAGAGCTTTGGTTTTCTGCGTAAGAATAGGGCCTTGTCTGATGGGTTTGGTAGCTTTTTGATCAAATCTAAAGAGACCAAAAGTTACTAAGTCTCATTTTTCATACTTTTGAAACGCCATGTCAATCCATCCATGGTCGATCACAATGTCAATGTTCAACTCTAGTCGATCGACATCGCGTTTTGTGGAGGGGCCAAGGTTGTGTGCATCGCGGAAGAGAAAGTCGACACTTGAAAACTTTGATTTTCTGCGTAAGAGTAGGACTTTGTCTGATGGTTTTGGGAGGTTTTAGATCAAATCAAAAGATTACTTGGTCTCACTTTTCGTACCTTTGAAACGCTACGTCGATGACAGTGTCGAAGTTTCAGGTCGACCGATATCGCGATTTGTACACATACGGTGTAGTACAGGTTGGCGTTTGGTGTCGTTAGTTTGGGATTTTATCAAACATATGAACACTGAAATTTAGTTCTCTTTTTCAATTACATGCAACATCACCAAAAATCAATAATCAGCTCGCGGATTCGTTTTATTTTGAAAATTAATAGTATAGTGAATTGAAATCACTGAAAATTGTGTTCCTATAATTCATTGAATTGAATAAACTGTTTGATTTTACTGTATCTTCAGTCAAGTTTATTTAAATCAGTAAAAAAACTTGTACGGCCAGACTGGTCAGGATTCTAGCGGATCGTTTTCTGGGTTGTGAAAACCCCTTTCTGAGATGTATTTCAAAATGTTTGTTCGTCATGAGCTTAATATAATTCTACACAACAGTCTGGTGAAATTTTGCTATTATCCTGACATGTCAACTGAATGCAGTTGACAGGCCCGAGTGATATCAAATTAATTTTTCTGACGTTTTTATAAAATTTTATCCCACGAAAACATGTAGTAATTGATTGTGATTATGATTATTCTGTATGCTGAAATGGCTTTTCATACTGTACAAGAATGCATGAAATTACTCCAAAATGTCTTAAAATTTAAAAGTTTCTTGTACACAGGGAAGGGGCCCCCTTCCCCGAAACCCTTCCTCTGTGTGTATGTTGAAATAGCTTTTTATACACTGTATAAGAATGCATGAAATTGCTCAGAAATGTCTTCAAATGTAAAAAAAAAATCTTTAACACCTTAACAGTCTTATGCTGAAATGGTCTTTCATACTGTACAAGAATGCATTAAATTACTCCAAAATGTCTTAAAAGTTTAGAAATTTCTTGCATATCCCCTCCCTGAAACCCTCCTTATGTGTGTATGTTGAAATAGCCTTTAATAAACTGTATAAGAATGCATAAAATTACTCAGAAATGTCTTCAAATGTAAAAAAAAATCTTTAACACCTTAACAGTCTTATGCTGAAATGGTCTTTCATACTGTACAAGAATGCATTAAATTACTCCAAAATGTCTTAAAAGTTTAGAAATTTCTTGCATATCCCCTCCCTGAAACCCTCCTTATGTGTGTATGTTGAAATAGCCTTTAATACACTGTATAAGAATGCATAAAATTACTCAGAAATGTCTTCAAATTAAAAAACAATCCTTAACACCTTAACACTCTTATACTAAAATGGTCTTTCATGCAGTACAAGAATGCATGCAATTACTCCAAATGTCTTCAAATTAAAAAAAATTCTTGCACACATGGAGGTGGACCCCCTCCCTGCAACCCTTCCCTGTGTGTATGTTGGAATAGCCTTTTATACACTGTATACGAATGCATAAAATTGCTCAGAAATGTCTTCAAATTAAAAAAACTCAACACCATCCCCACCACCGTGACCCCCGCCCCGTCCGCCCGCCCAGGGAACCTGGTTGCACACAGAAGCTAACCCCCTACTTTTCTAAATTTTCCGCCTACTTCAAAACTTTTGAGAACCCTTTACAGTGTATTGTGCAAGTTGTGAGTATTAAAAGGCATTATATCAAGGGAATGGTCATGGTTGATAACAGGAAGTTCATCCGATGTGGCTTAAGCTTGTTCTCGAGATATGTTCCCTTATGCGGTCATATCGTGAGGGAGTGGAGTAATTACTAAAGGTATTGTGAATACCACACAACGTGCATTTTTTAAATATAATATTTCGATCTGAATGTTACATTTAAATTCGTTTTCAAATTAAATTGTCTTTAGTTTGAAGATTGCGAATCAAATGCAGGATGATCACAGCTCTTCTCCCTTTAAGCAACAAACCGCAAGGAGCATAATTCTAATCATGCCATAAGTTATATTATGAATCTACAAAGGTCAGAGGAAACAAATTTATTGTTCATGAATTTAGTATAACGCTGTGTATTCACCAAAAGCCCTTACCTTGAATAGGAGGAATTGTTTGAAAAAAATGTTGCCATTTTAGATATGTTTTGACGCTGAGATGTTAATATATATTTAAGCGATAACTCTCGTCACAGGCTGGCACACACTCGATTCCGGCGAGTGATATATAAGTAGCAATTTTACATAGTACTAAAGAACAACAACAACTCATCAAAGTCACTTTCATCGAGTTTATGTTAAGCCTCATTCATCGTTTCACTTGTAGTAACATATATAATTTTACCTGTCCGTTCTTTTTGAAATTGTGGCTTATTCGAGTTATCAATCTGATTTAACAACTCGCAGAAAAACCTACTGATTGTTTGGAATTAGAAACAACGGTGACAGCAAACACAAGTTATTCTGTTACTCCTTGATATCGGGTCCGCACACTCCACAACTCGCTTCACCAATGCTTGTTTCTTTCTCTCATACATCGCCACTTGTCACGACATCGGTATCTTGCGAATTCCTGTCATTCCGTCACATCTAACAATAGGTCACCATCATTACGTACCTCCTCCAAACGCTACAGCAGCGCAACAACAACAGTGTTTGGCCAGTTTCTGGATGTCTAGGGCGATTAATATGTCATGTCTATTGACGCTTAATTATTTTTTTCCAATCGTCAAGCTCATCTAATCGGCAAACGATATTTTATTTAGGTTTACCATGACTGAGCAATGACTGAAAATTAAAAGAATCAACACGATCTCATATCGTTCATCCGATACAACGCGTATATATGTACTGATCACTCAAAATGTAGGACATAAAATACGGAACAAACCCATAAATCTGTAGCAATGTGAACTTTGAGTTAGCATTGTATTCAAATGTTGCACTGAAAGATTAAAGTTATTGTCAGAAAGCATGAGATGGCTGTGTGATCAACTACGCTTCGTTGAAATTTTCAGCGGACTGGGGTTTAATAATTAAACCTTTATCAAGTCCATCAGACTTTTCATTTCCACGCATAGTTGTCGTTTCGGTCTAAAAATAACTGTCGTCCCATCGAGAGTCGGCCATATTGGTCCAAGACTAACTTTTATGTACAAAGGTAGAAATGAAACACATAAAGACAGGGAGATAACGCCTGGTATAATATCAGGTAACTTTGATTGATCTGATACAAGTAAACAACAAATCATGGATCATAACTTTGCACATTACACTGGTAGTATTAACAAAAATGAATAAAATTTAACCAACCAGACCAAGACTTTGCACACGCTTTTCCCCAGGCTGGCGATGCGTGCGCGTTCAATTCGAAAGCTAATAGTACCGTGCATTTAAAAATAATCTGCTTCAAAATTGACATGCCACAGACTGCAATATCTTCAACTTACGTGTTGAATTGGTGTTGTTTCAACTTGAACAACGCGAGCGAATGTTATCTAAATGTACATATCACCCTACAGGACTATTCAAATGCAAAAATTAATATATTTTGATGCGAAACAACCCAAACATATATCTTTATAGCGTAGCGGCATTCTCCAGAAGCTGCAGACTACACAGATTTACGGCTTTATGAATACGATAAACGGTTCCTGCCTTGTCATGTGGCGTTAACGCCATCAAGATTTTTCCATGTTGTTAGCTGTCAACTTGCTCAATGTCCCGAAATTATTGTGCGCCAGAGACTCTCCTCAAATGGACATATTTCACTGGAAATTTTTAAACAGCCTTTATTCAGTCATTAGTCTTGTCGCTCTCAACAGTAGACACACAGTTAGTGTATGTGTTCGCGGCAAGAAACATTTTTCCGCTAATAAATGTTTACGTAATGTATGAGTTGTGAGCAATTGGAACCGATATTGTCATAACACGTGGCACACCGATTTGGTTCCTTTGCTGAGCAGACTACCTGGAACAATGTAGCGCGTGTTAGTACATTTTTGTGCAGAGCTTTGCTGAATTGGAGTGCATTAATCTAGAACACGTTTAATTAGCTCACGTGTGTAAACACGTTGGCTAATATGTCTGTCTGTCTGTCTGTCTGTCTGTCCGTGTGTGTGTGTGTGTGTGTGTGTGTGTGTTAGTGTGTGTGTGTGTGTGTGAGTGTGTGTGTGTGTGTGTCTGTTTGTTTACACGATAACTCAAAAACGCCTGAACGGATTCATGTCAGATTTAGTACACAGGTACCATATGCTACTTGCAAGAACTGATTAGATTTTGGATAGTGTGGCTTGCATATTAATGAAGTTATGCAATATCGTTTTTTTTTTCCGTACAATGGTTTCCCTATGGAGACGGTAATGACAGTGTCGACATATATCAAGAAATACTGCACAAAATTTCATGAAACTTTTCACAGATGACAATCTAAGAACATTATGATGATACTGTGGGTGTCGTGTCAATTATCTTCTCATTTGCATATTTAATGAACTTTTGTTATTGGTGAGATAACTCTGAAATTCCTGCACCAAACTTGATGATACTTGCAACAGATATTGATCTGATATCTGTCTAATTATACTTAGAAGCATTAGGCAGTGTCAAGTTGATAAATAGCTCATTTGCATATTTTATGAAGGTTTGTAATTAGTCATATAACTCCGATATAACTCCACCAAATGTGATGAAATCTTCTGCAGATACTGATCCGACTGATATCTTACTGTAGTGTAAAGCATTTAATAGTGTGAAATTAATTAAGGGTTTATTTGCATATTTAATTAATTAAGGGTTTATTTGCATATTTAATGAACTTTGTAATTAAGTATATAACTCTGAAATTACGGTACCCAAGTCAGTGAAATCGGGTACAGATATTGTTTTGATAAATATCTAATTGCACAGAGAAGCATTTGGCAGTGTCAAGTTAATAAATAGGTCATTTGCATATTTTATGACGTTTTGTAATTAGTGATATAACTCCAAAATAACTACACCAAATGTGATGAAATCTGCTGCAGATACTGATCCGACAGGTATCTAATTGTGGTGTAGAGCATTTAGTTTTGTGAAGTTAATTAAGGGTTCATTAACATATTTAATTAACTTTGTAATTAGTGATATTACTCCAAAAATTACAGCGTTAAATTTGATGAAACGTGCTACAGATGTTGATCTGATAAATATCCAATTGTACTCAGAAGCAGTGAGCAGAGTGTCAAGTTAATAATTAGCTCATATGCATATTTTATGAAGTCTTATAATTAGTCATATAACTCCGAAATAACTGCATTAAATGTGATGAAAACTGCTGCACATACTGATATGACATATATCTAACTGCGTTGTAAAGCATTTAGTAGTGTAAAGTTAATTAAGGGTTCATTTGCATATTTAATAAACTTTGTAATTAGGTATATAACTCTGAAATTTCGGCACCAAAATTTTGTGAAACGTGCTACACATATTGATTTGATAAATATCCAATTGTACTATGAATCATTGAACAGTGTCAAGTTAATTTAGGGTTTTTTGCATATTTAATGACTTTGTAATTAGTGACATTACTCTAAAATTACAGCATTGAATTAAATAAAACGTGCTACAAATGTTTATCTGATGGATATCTAATTGTCCCAAAAAGCATTGAGCAGTGTCAAGTTAATGAACAGCTCATTTGCATATCTAATAAAGTTTTGTAATTAGTGATTAAACTCTGAGAGTACTGTGCGAAGTTGAAAAACAAACCTCCTACATATAGTGATAACATATATCTCATTGTTCTCTGAAGCGTACTACTATTAATGAACCTGTTGTAAAACACGTGAGCTTATTCAGTTCATATCTGGTTACATATCGAAATCAGTTGGTTGACTGTTCAATGCCCCGTGTTGAGCCGATACGTTGCATAGGACCTCTGAAGTTAGATTTTGTGCCTTGGATGTGCTGACCACGGACACGTGTATTCGCAGAAATTGTTGACTCATTCAAAGGTATGAAGTCCATGTACAGCTGTTACGAGTGTGCTGTTGGCGAAACAACCCATGCATATCAGTCGCTGTGTTTGAGCAACTCCTTACTTGAATTAAGAAGCTGTTAACCAGAAATTGTTGCACTTATTGCTAGAAAATGCTGAACAGTAAATAATGTTGCAGTTACTGAGCAGTTTTAAGGCCTAAGACATTTGGACAGCCAGAGTGTGAGTGCCTGAACAGTGTCTAATAACGAGTGTATGGTCTGCGGTGAGATCCTGCCACGTGTGTGCTACGTCCGTGTGAATCCACAGCGGGTGCCCCTGTTCCAACCTGTTGAATGAAGAGGAGTTGACTAGTGCATTGAGAGACTGTGTTGGGAAGCAGATAACTGTTAGAGATAGGCCGTTTATTCAAGCAGCTGTGAATTGTAATATCGTTTGTATATGACTTACAGGAATATAATATAGAGATGATGATTACATGTGAATTGAATATTTACTTGCATTGCTGAAAAAAAAATATTTCATTGCATTGCTGAGAAACTTGGTGAGATTCTTATCAGAATACATTAGCATGTGTTAAGACTGAAGGGCAAACTCATTTACATATCATGCATTTACATATCATGCATTTACATATTGTGATTTGAGTTACTGAGTTGAATTACTTCGCAAGTAATTTGGAAATATTGGTTATGTTTTTGTAGACTGATTTGGATTATTTGGATTATTTTCATTCATTATATATTCCTTCTATTTTGATTGGATTATTCCATTTATTATTAAAGGTATGGTAATTTAGTTGATTTTTGTAGCTCGACAAATGTGAAGGATTTATCAAAGTTTCATATTATTCAAAGTATAGAATATTATCAGGGTCTGTAATATTTATCAGCATCTTTGGTATATTCTGTATAATTAGTTATTTCTATTTGTATAATTTCTTTGGGTTACTGAAGTGCTCAAGGTGTTTAGATTGTGTAAATCCATTAGGGACTGCTTGGTATTTTTGCTCGGTTACTTAAGTTTCATTTCACCATATTAACCGAGTGTTTACAATCAGTTGTGTATGTTAAGTTACTTGAAAACAAATTCAGTGAGTCATTTACTAGTCGAGTACGAACAATTTAGTAATACAGAGCGAGTCTACGCTGACAAACAGTTGCACATTTTGGCAATTTACTCTGTAAAAGCTGTGTACAATTCTAGTGAGCTGTATTGGATGCACGTACCTGGTGTATAATATATTTACTGTAAAGTTTGATGTGAAGTGATTTTGTTGTATTGTATCGAGTTCTGGAAGATAATATATATTCTATTTTACATAAGTACTGCTTTGCTTGTCTTCTGTCTACCACTTCCTGATTCTAGACACCCGTAAGTTTTATATGCCCGGTACATATCAACTATTGAATTCCAGATTAGATGCTCCAGAGAGTAAACACATTCTTTATGTAATTCATGCTTGTTTTGAGTTAGTTCGGCACGAAATTGGTTACATTGACATACTTTTGGCCAGAGGTCCATATATCTTTCTTTCATGAATTTAACTTTGTTTGTGTACCGTCTATTTACTGTCTGTTCTATGCTGTTTTGTGTCTATGTTTACAACTATTGTCTTACAAATTTCGACCTAGTGTTATTGGATTATGGATTGGTATGATTGCGATTATTATACATACATAATGTTTAAACCTGTAACATTTGAAGTCATTATTTTCACCTGGCTGGTGTCTATCTATTTATCCACAATGTTTAGTCACTCTTGACACGTTCTGCATCTGATATTTGGATACTCCTACCCGGCTCCAAAACACGTCTCCTTGAAATACTGTTCTTTGACGATGAACGAAGATCATTAAAATTTGGCAAATTGACGTTTGATTTCTAAAAAAGTGAAAACAACTGTTTGCAGTACTAAGCTAATTGCTCCATATTAGAAAGTGTCGAATACATGTATTCATCAATAAATTGTAACCCTTTGACCAAACCTTCAAAAAGTACAATAGTCTTGCGGAGTTCATGGATTCGATGTTCCTAACAGTGTTGTTGTGGAGGAATGACAAACGTTGGATATCCGCAACATGAAGACTCCTTCTCATGGCAGAGCATACATGTCAAATGTTTCTTCGTGTTAGCTATATTCCGTTGAAGTCATATCATTTATATGGGTTTAATCCTTTAGCATTTGGTTTCTGTCAGTCGTTTGAGACTAGTATTTATTGAGAAGTTTACAAACTATAAGCTCACGTACGGTACCTAGTATCGTCAGAAAACGTGGTATCAAATGTGTATCAAAAATTCGTTTGTTCAAACCTTTGATGAACATTGTAATGATGAAATATTGTAAAATATCTAAAACTTATGTAAAATCGACTCTTGTAAAACTCTTGTAGTTTACACATTTATATTTGCATACACACAGGTTTGCATATCATCTGCAACCTTACGTTTAGGAATAAGGAGTTACAATGTAAGTAATTTTATCTGACAGCAAACGTTATCTACACAGCGCCATCTGTGTCGGAGGTAAAGTAGTCATCCCTCAGACTGATTCTCTTTTCCCCCTGACAGTCCCTAGCAAAACTGTCGTTTCTGCCAATCTCTTGCATCTGAGCTTAATCATTAGACAGTCATCCATTTGGTGGCCCATTTTACCAACAAATACATGAGTTGGGTATTCCTTACTTTCGTCATTGTTTGCAGCTTAACAGGGCATTACATCGCATCAGTGATGAATGGTTGTAGCCATGAAGTCTGGGCGTTAGCAGACGATTGAAAAAAATGAAATATACTCACCATTTTTTTCTCTTTGTTTTGAATTCTATTGTAAAATTTCATCCCTTAGTCACCAAGTCTAATGTAAGTTTATCTTGGCATTTAAGCTTTTGCCTGGGAGACCTTCAAACCTGGAAACTGTCTTACTTTTGTCAAAATGTTAGTTCGTGACAGTCTTTTTGATATCATACATGACGAGTTCTTGAGGGGCGAAACAACTTGAACATTCCCTGTTGTAACACGTCAAACCATATTGCCTGAGTTGTGCTTACCTATGTTTTCCATCACAATTTGCGAATGATATACAGGCGGGTCGATGCAACATGCTTTGAATGATTTGTAATCCAAATTTTGACCGATAACAACAAACACAAAATATACATAAAACAACTATACTTCATAGAGCGCCACTATTCTGTAGAAATTTGGATTAGGTTATATTTCGCACTGTGACGCTATACTGTAAACCATCAATAACGAGAGAGA
>LD380790.1:9704-34083 GCA_001465055.1 Ptychodera flava | reverse complement strand
TTACAATTAGTTCGGAGCAGGAACAATTTTGGATGTCGGACTTTATCAGGTATACAAAATATAATCTGAAATGGACATAATAATTTGATGTTCGGCATCATAGGTTGCTATTCTGGAAACAGTTTTTGAATGCCAGACATGGTATTGACCGACTTTATATACCATAAAAAGTTGTGGTTTTTTTCGGCCGTAGTTTCTTTCGGAGCTGGATCGAAGGGTTTTAGTAAGGAACTTTCTTCTTGCGAGTCGACATACATGTAAAATGTTAACGCATGGAGTACTACCTCCATGGTTAACGGAAGTGGACGTAATTTTTTGGTTTTCGGTCGTAACATTAAGTTGGATGGAGAACAGTTTTGGTTGTCTTACAGTCTGTGGGTATGGACAGACGTACTAGTAAAAAAAGCGACACGTAGTTTTTGGCCGCAACAGCGGAAACAGTTTTATATGTCGGACATTAGACTAGGCTTCGGAGAGACTGTGCTTCAATAAACATTGTTACGGTTTATTGTTGACAGGTGGGAGTAATCCTGGTTTTTGGAGAACCCAACAACGTCATTATGTAAATTACTCATGGTTGTGTCACTCAAGATGGATTATGCAAATAGCGATGCAAATATGTCCACGATGTTTACAAAGCTCCCCGATTTGCAATAGGACAGCCACGTGCATTTGTTTTGATTTTTAAAAATCGCAAATTACACGGAAACCATTCCTTATCTTGAACTGGCGAGACATCTAAATTCTGGGCCTTACTTTAAGGCGTTTTCTCAGAGAATTTTGAAAATGCGACAGAAAAATGATCGATTTGGTATTTATCATCCTTAAGTTTTCCTAAGCTGTCAAAATACCGAATTATGGTTACGCTTATGATATAAAAACAAGAAAATTTTATCACGTTAATTTATTCTTTTTTTTCTCTCTCATTGCAGGACTCTCTCCATCGACGCTGAATCGTGATTGTTCAGAAAGTGTATCACTCTGCGCTAGTTTAATGACGTCAATTCTTGATAAAACATGCTGTTCACGTTTCCGGAAGCGATGAAGTACGAATTTCTAGAATATAACATAGGATATTTGGAACACACATCACATTCTTTTTTTTAATTAGCAACCAGCAAAAATGACTAACTTTTATTTTGTTTTGTTTTGTTTTTCGGAACGACGTGACGGAAACTTGCAATTGAACAAAATCTCATTTTTAACATACGGAGCATTGTATTTTTGTTTTGTTTTGTTTTTCGGAACGATGTGACGGAAACTTGCAATTGAACAAAATCTCATTTTTAACATACGCAACTAAAACCCAGGTCATTTAGCATAGCAAGGCCGCAGTGTTTACCCTGACAACCGATCGTGTTTAGTAGGAAGAACTGTTACCTTGATTGAAAAACAGCTTGAGTGAGACAGTAGTTTTTGTAAGTGACACTCACGTAAAGTGATCATATCTAAAAACCGTACTGTTTTGACAGTCACATAAGTTGTTTCAAATCATTAAACCCAGAGTTAACGGCCATTTTGTGATTTGGTCTTTAGACACTGAAGTTTATTCAGTTTGAAGACGCGTTTTGGAAAATAGCCAGTCATTTTAAACATGAGCAGATTTTCCTTAGGATGATTATATTTGATAATTTCACAGACTTCTGAAGATTGAATTTTCGCTGTGTACAGTATTGAGGTCTTGCGTCTTCAAGGTACTCCGAGGAGGTTCAGCATTTTATACATTATTAAAACGGCATTTCGGTAGCTACGGTGATTCTTTAGTTCAGGAGTACACTGCCCGTAATTTGAATTTTTCCATAATTTATGACACGGAATTAACCTTTGTCACTAAGACAATACAGCGCAAGTGATACACTTTCTGTACAACACGACATTCAAGAACACGATCACGTCGATCATAACAAGCGCAACAAAGCACAACGTCACCGAAGGGGGAGCTCTCTATGTTCCCGGAGCAGTTTTTGTCAATGTACTTAATCAAATCTGTTTGCTGTTGTACTTTTTTCTTTACGAGTCGTGAATAAATTGCAAATCCTTAAACTGCCTAATAGAGTTCCTTATCACATTTGCGATGATTTGTACGACCGTACAATGATGAAATCGAAAGAAGCACAAAGTACACAGTTTGTAGCACACACCTTGACTCCAATTGATACGTTTATACCTCATCGGAGTTATCTGTTCCTTTGCAAGAGTCTTTTTTGAGTCAATAAAACCAGCTGAAAACACATATTGTATGTAGTTGCTCTGTAACGTCTTTTCGTTCAGATGAGAAACAGTCGAAAAAAGAACAATGTTACAAAATTTAAGAAATTGTTGAATGTTTTCGTATTTTCATAAAAATGCTTTGTCACACGCAACTGTAACCACCTGACAATGCTGCTCTCAGAGTTCGCAAGTTCTACCTTCGACATTTGCACTGCAATAATGTGGTACGGACATATGATACGATTGCTTATTCTAGAAATTACGAATTTTTAAAAGTAAAAATCTATCATCGGCTATCAACTTGAAATTTAATTGTCTGTTTAGAACTCCCCCGAAGAAAATTTCACAAAATATTATGAATGCTGTAAGCTTTACGCTGCTCCATTGACTTGAAGTCTTTCATCCAATGCCTTTTAAAAAAATATTTATTAAAAAAAATAACAACCAAAATAAAAACCGTTAAGCGACTAGTTGGATATTCTGATAGCGGCTTCTGATCAAAGCGCCATCTGTAGTTCAAAGGTTATATGTTGAACTTTAAAGAAAGCTTGCGAGTATGGAAATCAGTATGCGAATGAGTAGAACAAAAACTGTGATCGGAGAACACAATTACGTGACCTATAAGAATCGATAACTCGAAAATTAATATAATTTTATAAAATTGTGAATCTTTCATCAGTACAATTTGTCTACCTTAGAAAGCTACGCGAACTTTAGAAAATATTACTCTAAAGTATTTAAATGTCAAATTTTCAGATTAGGTAACATTCATATTCATATTCATATTCATATTCATATGAATTATATCGCTTCATCATCTTCGGCTATGATATTTTATGGTAAAAATCGAGATTTGCATGATAAGCGTTTTCAGTTTTGGAATGTTCCCGAGCTACATTTACAATTCAAAAAATTAGTGAAATTAACAAATAAAAACGCTGCTGAGCACTGCGATTTTACTAGTTAACTTTAAAAAAGATTTGCAACGTATTTAGTCATTCCTAGTCTCCTATTCGTATTAAATATTTTTATCAACGTTCCGGAAATGGTTTTGGCCATGTTTAGTGATAAAGGGACTTTGGCTTTGTGTAGATATGTGGGTCCACTGCTTTTACGCGATCTCACCATTTACGTAAAATAAGATGAAGACAAATTTTGCTGAAATGTATTTATTTTATTTATTTCATTACGACATAATTAAGGTCAATTTCGGGCAAGTCTTACTGCCCTGCTACGCGTGGTCAGAGCGTTATGTTATTTCTGACAGTGTCATATGACATAATTTTGCCGACCACACACTTCTATCAAATCGCTGGCATGCTAAAATACGATAACCATGATGCCGAATATTCAGAAGCCATGTGAAAACAGCCTTCTTCATCTGACATGTCCCATTGTGAAACTGTCTCTTTCGATGTAATGAGTTAGTAGACTCCAACACCTGTAGTGAGACGAAATTAGAAAAAAAATACTATATGACGCTACAAAAAATAATACAATGCACGGAACGGTATGAACCACGCTTACTATAGCAGGGCCGCCTACTGCTTCAACAATTAGACTGATGACATCTGAATAACCTTTGACCAGAGCGTCATCTTTGTTTCCGAGGTTATTTGTTGACCAGAACAAAAATGTGATCAAAGAACACAAGAATGACATAACCAAGACATTTGGCCGTTTTGGAATACATGCATAGGTTTTACCGCCATGAATGAAAGAACAGGTTTTTTTACAAAAAGAAAATCGTTTTTAAAACTAGAAATATGTTCTTCACATTGCAATGTTTGTCTTGCCATAGTTTGCCTTGGAGCTGTTTAAAATATACGACATAATAATTTCCCACAGTTGTCTACACAATTAATGCATTCAAGAATGTGGACTCTGCTGATAAAAACTGCGACAAACCGCTAATCGTTCATCCAAGAGATTTTACACGTATGTTCATGCAGTACAAACTACAAACAGTATCTGCCGTGTCCATAATTCAGAATTGAGCTGTAAAGGAAAACGGTGTGATTTAACAATCTAGACGCGCCCAACGTTTTATTCCAATTTAATCGAGCATGTCCCTTAGCAGTCAAATCTAGTACTATTTTTTTTCCCGACAGCTCTGGGATTTGACTTTGGTATTGCTGGAAGAGATAGTGAACGCTATATGCGAGAGTTGTTGCAAATATAAAGAAATACGCTACGCATATCAACGTACTGGAATGTTCCATACACAAAGATATACGCTGCATATGCAATTAGTATTGTGTTCCATATACATCAATATACGTAAATATGCTAAGCGCATATCAAGCATTTTGTCTAGTGATAACTATAAATTTGATCGACAATCAGCCACGAGTGTGATTCAAAAGTTAAAGATTCAAACTACAGGCCTGTGGTTCAACAAAATATCGCAATGTTTTCTTTAAAGTAACTGCCGGAAAACACTGTTTTGATTTATTCTTTTCGTTCAGATTTTATATGCAGGCATTAATTCGTCTTTATTCTCTATTCGTATGGCATACGAAAGATGTGAAAAGATGCAAACGAAAGGCAATTATTGTACAGTAGATCATGGACGTAATTACATTCATTGGTAAACAATGGTATAAGGGGGTACGTACAACTGCAGGTATAAGATACTGCAAATGTTAAGTGCAAAATAGCGGTGACAGTGGTAAAGTAGGAAGGCAATTTTAAAAATAAAGTTTTTTTTGACAGAATTTATTTTTTCAAGAATATCCCGACTACCAGGGTATGTAATTAGTTGTTTGATGACTTAAAAAAGATTCTCATTAGGATTTTAAAGAAAATGCCGATGTTTTTCCATGGGCTGCGTGACAGTGCCCGACGACTGAAGGACAAGACGAGGTGCAATACTCGATTGATCGTGGAGCCTAGGTGTGACTACTTTCCCTAAAATTCAAAGCTGAGTACCAGGATGTAAAGTTTTTCCGACCAACTCTAGTTAATCAAAGCTACACAGAGTCTTCATAGGTAGTTGTCATCATAATCTATCTCCATGATCCATCGTACTACAATCACGGTCATATTTAGCAAAAATGTTCTAAATATGTCATTCCGTTTTGTGTGACAACGATTCGATACGGTCACGCCTACTAGAAAACAATTCCTACACATTTCGCTCGGCAATTTGTGATGCAATGAAGTTCAAGTATACAAATACCGAGTCGCTGGAGACATGTCCTTACCAATAATATTATAAGCATGTTTTAAGAGTGTTTTAATAGTTACTTAAATAGTTTTCAATTGACCCTTTTAGTCCTAAATTCCTTGACCTCACGCTGAATTCTTGTTGGCAAAGGCCAATTACATAGTGACATTCCTCTTTTTTCAGCACTTTTAAAATACGTTTGTTCTGAAATACGGTTGATAAACAACGAGTCACTTTGAAAAATAACTAGATCCTCTTACCTTCGTTTCCGTTCAAGTACTTGTGGAGGGAAATTTATAACTATTAACCAGGATAAACTTCTCCTAAATTTGCCTAGTGGTCTGAGGCAACTTCACGCTGGGATGCGATCATTATTGTATCCTAGACAACATTGAGATACTTACTGACCGGGTATCTTTGTGAAGTGTTAATTTAAAAAAAAACTAACTCACTTAAAAGAAGTACACGGCATTACATCGCGTACGGTAACTTCGGAATCCTTACCAGCCGTCAACGAAGAATTTCACTCAAATATTCGCTTCTGATATAGTTTATGATAATGACTGCAAATGGATATATATCAAGACTTGAACAAAGAGGTAAGTTTAACTCTTCTGGTTTCACACAATACTGTCTTCACAAAATAGCGTGTATGATGTAAAACGATAAGAAAGTCAACATCAGAAATTATCAGAAGCCGTACTTGCCAGCTTGAATTCATAAGTATGTTAACTTTCTACAAAATGTGAAGCAAAGAGCTGTATTGTATGTTTGTATTTTTTCTGTCTTTCACACATCATATAGTAAGCTAACAAGAGATAACATGTTTACTTATAAACATGAAGTACTACGAATGTTCTATTGTAACCGTAAAGTATTGTTTTCTTGCAGGTTCTCTATCTGAAAGTCTGTTTGTCTGTCTGTCTGTCTCTGTTCTCTGTCTGCTTTTTTATTATTTTTTTTTATTTTTTATATTTTTTTTTATATCATTTTATTTTTTGATTGACATTGGCCGGTCACGTGTACAAGCATAAATTGTCGCACGCACCATGGTGTTGGCGCAGTATTTAGCGTACATAAATTAGGTTAAATATTACGAAAAACATGCCAGTGTAGCTTTGTCATCAGCAAGTAAGTATATTCTATATTGTTTACCTTGGAAACTTTAACTCTCTTTCATATGTTATGTATTCACAAACCGTCATTGTAGGCATGAAAAAGCCAATGAGAGTCAACGTTTTTGTTCGATATCACAGATTGATCATTACCAATGTTTTGTTCGACTTTACAATATCTCTATTCGAGATAAACCGACTCTCTTCCACTCATGAGAGATTGGAATCCACATTTTGATAAACAGTTCATAACATACCCTCCACAAAAAGCGACACATAATGCCAGTCTTTTTGCTGCATTTTTACAAAAGACGATGTTGGTACCGATTATGAAGGAATGTGTGTAATAAAAATCATCGATGGAAAACTTCTCTACTTAGTTCAACGAAACCCCCCAAAAATAGGAGTATTCACAAGGTTTTTACAGATTTCAAGTCAATTCATGAATTTGGCCAAATGTCATCAAAATGTTTTATTCAAAATCTAAGATCTCCAATGGAAAGACGCTCATCAGCTACGAGAGTTGAAATAGATAAAGAGCCAATATATGATAGACAGAAATTGAAATTATCTGATCCATTCATATACCAAACGGAAACATGATTGCATAATCGATTAAAGGGACAAAGTCGGCCATTTGCAATGAATTTTGTTTGGCGCAAGATACTACTTATATTGTTTGACATGTTGAAAGATACTGAATGAATGGGTGACCGTGCATATATTCGACCCCGATTTTAGACAAATTAAATGAAACCATCGCGAGAAAGAATTAATGGCCATGAACATTTATTCATTCTCGCGATTGTTTCATTTATCATGTCTTGAACCAGGGTTGAATATATGCATGGTCACCCATTCATTTATTATCTTTCAACAAGTCAAACATAAAAGTAGTATCTCGTATCAAACTAAATTCATGGAAAATGGCCTACCCTGTCCCTTAAATACTTGATTCACCTATTGATTGATTTAATTAGTATACTTATTTCGGCAGACTGAGTGTTAAACTTCATAAAAGATGAAAATGCGCTGGTTACTGGTTGTACCATTGCTGTTACTACTACATGGGACGGACAATGGGGACCATACGGCGTCAAGGTAAGGCTGCATCTTGTTTGTTCAAATTTATCATGTGGATTAGTTCGATTCTTCTCTTTTCCCGAGAAAATGAAGACTGTGAATATAGCTTTGAAGGAAGTTGTAGTATATTTCTAAGACTATTTAGCTATCCTTCGGCACTGGACGTGTCTCGCACCGATTTCATGTAGGCACTTATAAGTCAAAGCGTGTATAGGTTGTCTGAACTTGTTAGAGATAAACCTTGATCTAATTCAGTCCAAGCTGCCTTGTCCTGAGACTCTGAGCTTAAAGGGCAGTGGTCGTCGCGCTGCGCGTGCGCGATTTTTTTGTTGATAAACATAAATGTGTGTAAACATAAGTCTTCTCAACTTCAATCGGAGTGAGATGGGAGCGGTCCCTCACTTTGTTAACGCCTTTGTAAGACTCAACATCATGCAATAGTAAAATATAGATCGGAAACGAACTTCAGTGGTGTATTTCTATCTATAAACTCATGTAAGGCTACGAACATTGAGGCACTCTGCACATTATGTCGCTGAGTTTACTGCACGCAGTCACAGTGAACAAATGGGTTTGATCGCGCGCGGTCACGCTGGTTGTACACAATGCTATGTACAGTACAGTAAAAATACATCACTAAAATATATATATATATAGATATTTGAAGATATCAAGAATGCCTAATGGATATCTTCTTGGTGCAAAAAAAATTGTTCGTGCCATGACAGGTAGTAAGTTTGATGCGCACACCGCACCACTGTTCAAGAAATTAGGCATTCTTGATATCTTCAAACAGTACGATTATCAAGTTGGCATTTTTGTACATGACACACTTTGTAACAGGCTACCATCTCATTTCAGTAATTATTTCACTTATGTAAATCACGGCTATCAAACAAGATGTAAAGCTAAAGGAGATCTTCATGTACCGAAATATGATAGTAGCATTGGTCAGTCTTCAATCATGTTTGCTGGGGCGAAACTTTGGAATAATTTACCCAACACTTTACGTGATATTCGAGGGAGAAATAAATTTAAAAAAGAATACAGAAAATTTCTTTTACAGAAAGACTTTAATTTGTAAGACGAATATTATTATTTATTCTGGTAGCTTTTGTTCTAGTTAGACACGGACTGTCTCGTTTAGACTTTCCTGAGTTGTGGCCTTACTTGAGAACGTTTTTTGTTTTGTTATGCAAATATTTGAATTTTTCTCTTCAAACTCCATTTGATGTATTTGTTTATTGTCAACTGCAGCTGTCAAATTCTTCTATGTTATTAAACTAGTGTTCTGATTGGCTAGACTAGATTAGTCCGTTTTGGACTATTTTCTAGCCTTTCACCTAGTTATGTAAACACTGTTTGATTGTATACAATCAAAACACACATTTGTTTGATTTGTGATCATACCTTTTCTAGGTGAAATAAATCATATCATATATATATATATATATATATATATATATATATATATATATATATATATATATATATATATATATATGTGTGTGTGTGTGTGTGTGTGTGTGTGTGTGTGTAGACCAGCAACAAGCACAATGCGTAACACAAACATTACACTCAAGACCATGATCGGCAAGCCAGAGCAGGACACGGGAGATGCTGTTGCTTCGATAAGGGAGAAGGTCACCGCGTTGACGTACACGGTTATAAGAGAATCCGGTCCCACAACCAGCTGCACAACGTACCGGCCCCGCGACGACTTAGCCCACGACCCACTATTGATCACCATTTCTTACTTCTTCTAGTAATACATAGCAAGAAATAGTCAAATGACAGGACACAATAGACAAAACGAGCGGGTTTTCGCGGCATTTGGCAGGAAAATTGCACGGATGCACATAGTGAGCTATTGAGAGATCCTGTGCACGGTCATGGCAGTGATGCAACGGCTAGCTAGTGTTGGCCTACCGGTGCTACGCAAACTTCGTTGTTGTACCTCCTGATTGCCGGGTAGGTCTGAATCCTCTTTCAAATGAGATAACCCCCACATAACAAGAAGACCTATGAAAGGTCCTTCGCTTGACTTGATAAATGTACTCGGAATTCTCGTTTGCATCCCCAGCGGGGTAAACTTCGCAGTGGAGTTGGATTCTCCACAGTCGAGTGTAGCGCGCCATATACCCGGTTCTCTTGACACGGACGTTCATGCAGACCACGGAGCAGATGCTTCTTGCTGCAGCGGGCATTGCTCTGCGACCTGTAGATTTCTGTAGCTTGCGTTTTTGTCAATTGTACTCCTGTTTGGCCTCTTGAAATGAAAGTTCTCGTCCTTGCTAGCGATGTCGTAGACCAGAGCCCGGTCATTGATAGTCTGTTGGCATATACACGCGTTTTAGCTCCATGGCTCGAGCGAGCCCCATTCAACTGATTCAAGAAAATCGTGATCAAATGTGATCTCAATCTAGCGTGTAATTACTGTTCAATATTCAGCAGATATTGAACTTAGATTAATTGACCTTTGATTGCGTGTTAGATTTGGTACGTTGGTATGCTTGTGACAAATCAGCCGCCATATCAGCGGCAATATCGCAAACATGATAATCAACCCGTAACCTCATGCGGCATTCTCGGATATGTTGTCAACAAGGGGGCGACCCCCTCAGGAGCATGCGCAGCGCGATGACCACTGCGCTTTAAATACTGACCTTGAAGTATTTAACTTTCCAAGTATTTTTGTCGGACAGCATGATTGATTTTCCGTTTGATTACAGCGATGATTAATATAGATAATAGACAATTATTATTTTTGGAATCAATATCATTTATTAGTATAACTTACAATGTAAGCTGTCTTTTGATATATTTTACACGAAAAGGGTGTGGTTAGTAAACTTTTAATTCAGAAAATAATGTGATGGCGGGTGTGTGATGTAAACAACATACAGTACATGCATAACACTTCAATACCATTGACAACGATCAGACAAATAATTATTAGATGGTCATATTATGAAAGCTAATTACGTTATGATATGTTTCAATAGTTAGATCCACTGAATAAAACTATCTATACTACATTTTACAATATAGTCTAGAACCATGAAAAGGGCATTCCTCATCTAATGACAACACGATTACACAACAAAATCAAAACGACATAGAAACAACCTCGTTTAGACTTTAGAAAAGTGTGCGCGGCAAAACGCATACTTCAATTGAAGACTCAAAAATACACTTACATGGGCACAAGAGTCATTTGATGTAAAATCAAATTGCGTTTCACAAAAATATTCCCGAAACCATCGAGCATGGTAAGACAATTTAGATCAGACTTGCCCACCAGTCGCACAAACTTAGAGTTCGTTGTCTCCGAAAATTATTCACGCAATGTCTAGAGGATATACAAACGTTAAAGCCACTCTCGAGTTTTCATGGTTCGCATTATTATTGCCGTTGTCAATTAAAATATTTATTTTGTTACAAACCGTTTGAGGCTTAGTGTGCGGCCTGGATGAGCACTTGACTCCCTTTGTTGCAGTGGAAACTTCATGTCTACAGCATGAAAGTACTATGTTCGTCGAAATTTCAGCGGTGGGTCTATACGGATACGAACCCGCATATTTTGGATATAACTAAAAAAGAATGGCTAAACATCTGCTAAGTGGATATATTTTGTCAGATTCTCTAATTTTTGACTGATTTCTACTAATTTTCACGTCAGACAAAGTTGATTACGGCAGAAATGAGGCGCACACACCCAAGGTCTGCGCAAAAAAGCTCCGCCACACCAATAAATTGATGACATAGACGCGGGTTCCTTGTCGTGACGCAGAAGGACCAGAGTACCTTTCCCATCGTTTTCTGTTAAGAGACGACAAACTTGGCTTGTGCATGTAAAAATTCTTAAAATAAAAATATAAAAACAAGGGGACTATTTTCATTGCATGCCACAGGATACACGATAGGAATAGACGTATGTAAAATGTATAACTTACTTTCAGTTATCCTTATCATGTCACTTTTAGTCTTATAGGTCGTTAATATTCTATGGGAGAATGCAATCCGCAAGATATCACAGCAATTTGCAACTTTTTTGCCGACATTTGTTTTGAAATTTTATTGTTTTAAACGAATGATCGATGACATATGATATTAAGAGGCAACGTGTGCTTGTTGATTGATTGACTCGTTGAAACGTTACTGACCGTCTTACATATTAATTGGTTTCCTGACTCGATGGCAGAGAGATCACCTGCTTTTTTCTTTCACTCACTCAGTCACTCACTCACTCACCCACTCACTCACTTATGTTTCAGGTACAAAGCAATAACTAATGAAGACAATGATGTACACGTATCGTTTTCTCACAAGTCTCCCGCAAATAGGTAATTAAACAGTTAACTGAACGTCATAAATGCCCTTGATAGTAAGTTCGTTGTTATATGCTATAGGGAAATGGTTAATCGATAAGCATAATTTGCTTGAATTAAAGAAGTAAAAGTTCTAATTTAGTTTGTAGAGCACATGTATTAGCATAAGCACTGTCGATCAATACGAATGACCAATGTGATTAATTGTAGCAGTGACAACAACAACAACAACAACAACAACAACAACAACAACAACAACAACAACAACAAACATGTTATCTTTTATTTCCCTATATAATAGCATTTCAACCACTTGTGATTTCATCTAACGTTTGTTAACAGAAGTATATTGATCCTTAATGACGAATGGGAAGAGGCTTCCCGCAGTACATCTAGCCTGAATCGACAGTTAGCGTTTCTTGCACACAATGCTGGATTTACGGTTTTCATGACGACGCTGCCATATGGAGACTACAATATTGACGGCGTTGAAGACATCGTACATCGCCTTCCCGTAGGAGAAAATATATGTGACGAAACAAATGCTTCTTGTAAGCGATTGTACGATTTTTGTATTTATTCTGCCGTAGAAAATCTACCAAAAGTAGACGTAATTATCGGCCATGTACCAACGACATCAAAAGCAGCAATTTACCTCAAGGAGAAGATCTTTCAAAACGCTCGCCTTGTCCTTTTCATCAGTGATATTTCTGGAGCAACTGTTGAAAACCAACCTGAAATCTATGAAGAATGGGAAAGTCTCACGATAAAAGCGGCCGAAAAAGCCGATGCCGTTTTTTCCGTTGGCCCGAAAGTGTTTTCTACATTAATCAAAACCTTTGGAGCGGCTTCCAAACAAATTCATCATTTTGAATACATTCCGTTTCCGGAAATTGATTATTTCGACATAAACAAGATATTGCCAGGGGAAACGAGCTTAAAACAAATTCTCAGTTACGAACACTTGGTAGGTGTCAGGAATCTGGAAGAGCATAACATATTTATTGCATCAGCGTTTAGCCGTGTCTCAAAGGCATACCACGATATAGTCGAGAAACCGCCATCCTACATTATCAAAGGCGTTCCAAACCGATATCATGGTGTCATCAAAAACAACATTTTTAAAAAATTATCTACTGAGGATAAATATCTGGAAATCCGACTACAGTGGTACGGAACAAAGGACAAAAACAAACAACACTTGAAACAAAGCGACCTCGTCCTTTTGTCTTCTCGAAGCGAGCCATTCGGCATGCCAGCCCTAGAAGCGATGGCGGCAGGAGTACCTGTTCTCGTAACAGCCAACTCTGGACTAGCTGAGTTTATCAGAAAAGAATTCCCGGCCGAATCTAAGCAAATAATTGTCGATGTTGGCATAAATGATATCGACCTTGAGGGCGACATTAATACATGGCGTAATCGTATCATTGATGTACTACGTGACAACTACACTGCAAGATTTGAAGTAGCACAGCGTATAAAGGTTCAACTGAAAGAGTCTGTAACTTTGAAAGAATCGCGCCAGAGATTCGAGAAGGAATTGAACAAGGACTTTTAGTTGGAAAATAAATTGCTTAGGAGACATTAGAATTAAGTCTGACATTACAAATTCAAAGTATTGATGAATACGAGAATGCACGCATGTATCGTTACATAGTACATAGAATACTTTTGAGTGTTCAAAAAAGAGACATTTAATTACCAAGTTAATTACATTTTTGATAATGGTTATTGCAGATTACCCTCTAATAATACATTTTCAAATATTTGTCTTGCTTTTCCGCATAATGTTTAAGTCGTTTATAACATAAATTAAAAGTATTTAAGAACACATCATATTGCCAAATATCAGCAAATAACTTACAGACTTAAGACTTACAATAAAATAATTTAAAATGCTTCAAAATTAATATTTAACTATTGATGTTAAAGAAAGTGAAAAGAAAAGAAAGTGACTGCTTTCTTTGTATTTGCGATGGGCCAATTATATACTAGGGAGTACAGTAACGCAAGTTTTTGCATCGGACAGGAAAACTCCCTGCCACGGATCCGACCGTTCTGGGTAGGAAAATGCATTTGTATGTTGAAGACGTAATGCAGACAAAGAAAACAAAACGGAATGGCGTTGTACTGAATCTGACACCGATCACGGAAAAGCCAAATACGGGAATAGATTAGCTCAACGCATTCAACGGTAAATGGGACTATTTGTAATTCTTCACATACTTCATCATTTAGTAAAGCTTCTGAATTATGTTTGAAGGTGAACTTGCTGAAATGTGTTTTCCTGACGAGTGGGTCACAGTAATTCCGTTATTTACGAACAATAATGTTTCAATATAATTTCGTTTTATCACTGATGTAATTTTGCATTTTCGTTGTTTGTAGTTACATCTGCATATAGATAGAGAGCTATTGCATTTGTTACAATACCATTCTGATTAGTGTCAAACACATAGTTTTTTTGGTCAAAAGGTTTGTTGCACAATATCAGAGTTGAAAAGGCAATATATTAAGAGTAACATCTACATTGTCGAATAAAAATATTTAATAGGGTACTGAGCTACGATACCTTGCTATAAGTCAATACAATTATCTCGGGGAAAAATTTAGCTTATTTCACTGGTAGAAAATGAACTTGAGAAGTATAAATAATTTGTTTTTAAAAGTTTTCACAAGAATGCTTTGACACTTCACATTTACAGAAGTCCGTATTTATGTACTTGTTTAGGGCATATAGATTATTGTGAAATCCAAACCACAAACAGAAGTAGATTTACATTTAGATTCGAAGTCACAACATACGGCATCAAGTCACCAAATCCCAAGCCTTAAAAAGGGGTGGTTCAAAAACTGATTGAAGTTGTTACAATTTTTCTGACTGCGAACCCTCCATATGCTGTAGAGTTCATTAAGCACTCGCACTCAAATACTCACCAGAAAGACAGTTACCGACTCTATGACGTTTACGGATCTGTAAACGTTTCATTCATTGAAATATTTTTGTGCATTTTGCAACTTTTCAGTGTGAAAGGCTGTACGAATGTGTTTTACCCATGTATAAATGAATCACTCATGATGCATTCAATTTAATTTAAATCAGATAAAATCGGTATAATTTAGCTATAATAGTTAGTTACACTTACATTGATAGAGTTACATTTGGTTTAGCTCAGTTTAATAACCATATTTCAGTTTAATCAAGCTTCATTTAGATCGGGCAACTGCCATTTGTTCTTGACTGGTTTCTGTTTTTCCATCATTGTGTTTCGAAATTTAATGACATATCTTTGTCGTTTGTTTTCTGGTTAATGAGAATCAGGTTACCAGTATGGTCATTGTTTTCTGAGAAGTCAAAAATAAAATTGTATCCTGTTGTCTTATAATTGAAAATCAGGCTTGGATATAAATTTGAGAATGATGGCGTATGAATAATTCATGGGTCAGAGTTTCAATACTTGCTGAGATAGACTTTTTAATTCCCTTCCAGTGTAAAACACTATAGACAATGCTAATATTGTCAACTTAATCATGTGTTTATAACTTTTAAGATTGTTTATTTCTTCACGCTTTTTTCTGCTTAATGTATAATTTGATTTAGTGTTACAATGATACTTTGTGTTGAAGCTAATTCATCAGTCCATATTTTTATTCATTTCAACAATTGCTGAATTGTCCTCAACCATAGAGGTGCATTAATTTCAGTGGAGTTTTCGTTATTCAAAAATCATAGTTTGTACTTGGAAGCGAGAATGATTTCTTTAATTAATTTCGGCGGTATTTTGTTTAGTTTTGCTTTTATTTTCTACATTGTCGAAGGAAAAATATTTCACAGGGGTTGAAAGCTATCATGGTAATATACGGTAACATTGATATAAAATAAGATATCAAACGATCAGCTTCAGAGAAATTTTAGCTTATTTCACTTGAATAATATGAACTTTAACAAAGCTATTCCTCGACAGTGTTTGGGACTCAACATCTATTATAATTGTCTTTATGAAAGTACTGATCACATTATTTACAAAATTCGCATTTGTGTCTTTGTTGAGTGTAGATAATTTGGTTTAATTTAATTTTAGCGTGATTGCCGCCGGGTTGTGATAAGTCACATTTATAAACACTGTACGAGACTCCATTGTTGTAAAAAGACACATGGATATTTGATCATGGATATTTCTATGGCGCTGAAATAAATTATTTCAAAACAAAAGTCAGAGTACGGCTGTTACTTTAGTGTTAGCCAATATGGAACACTCTGTATGTTTGTCATTATCTTTGTGTTTGTTAGTTCGTTTTCACACCTTTCTCTTTCCACTCTGTATATCTTCAACCTAACGAGACACGTTATGTCTGTCTGACACCCTCTGTACTCACAATATCGCACGAAAATATGTGATGATGCACGCATGGAGCGGTTTGCATTAAGCTGGCTAATTCTCCGAAATAATCAGAATGAATACTATCTGATGTATTCTTGACAAAGGTTAAGGACGTGTTTTCGATATAGTACTACGAAATCGGGTGCAGGTAACATTTTAGTAATTTCTGCATATCCATAAAGATATTAATTGGAGTTCAATTTTCACAGAAATGATGTCGCTAATCAGTGCGCTTTGAGTGTTAATATCACGACACATAATTTACTTTACTTTAAATTTAAAGACGCTCATATCAAATTTACGAATTCCTATTACAAAATCCAAAGGTTGTCAATACATAGTGTATCCCATATATTGCCAGACACATATTACATGTATGGACAAAACATTGAACAAAAATGAACGCTACTCAAGAGAAATCAAAGTACAACAAAAATAGCCATCATATATTTACCTACCCTCTCCATATATTTACATCGTTCAAATCTACAGAACGCAAGCCTATCATAGAAAATTAAAATCTTTAACATGCATATAGGGATAGCGATCATTGTAAACTTGAAATGTAAGGTGAGGTATTTTTTTTCTGTAGTACCGAAATTACGAGGTGACAATCTTTTTTCTTGATACAATCATATACCCTCGAGAAAAACTAGGGCCTATGATACAATGAACGAACACAAAGCAAGTATATTTGAAATAGTCAACAAATTCGGGGTGACCTTGCATTGAGTAAGATATTACTAGACAGCAAATGGGTGTTGCCAACACCTACACCTGTCATGTTCACAAACTATTCGCAATCGAAGCCATCGGACCCGTCTCAACATTCATCCATTTCGGTGCAATTACACTTATAAAGTACAAGGTTTAGAATTTATTTCTGTCGTCGGAGTCTGCTATTTATTAAGTAGAGTTTATATAAACTCTATATACGGTGACTGACATCGTCAGACAACGCTGTATCGAATCTATATCACAAATTCGTTTGCTCAATCCTTTAATTAACATCGTAATGGGAAACATTGTACAATGACTCCAAATTATATGTTTGGATACACATAGGTTTGCGTGTCATCTGTAATCCTAGCATTTAGGAATGATAAGTTTTAGTGTAAGTAATTTCATCTGTCTGCAAACGTCGTCCATACAACGCCACCTGAGGCGGAGGTCAAGCGGTTATACCTCAGGCTCGTCATCTTCTCCCCCGACAGTCCTCCGAGCAAAACTGTCATTTCTGCCGCTCTCCCTCATTTAGCTCTAAATCACCTCCTCCACTTACCACCACAGTTGACCATATGTTATAGCCTACTTGACGTGTTTCACCATGTTTTTAGTAACTTTGTCGCAGGTATGACAGGTTAATTACTAAAAGAAAAACCTTTTGTAATAGTATATTTGTCACCATTTTTGTGGCCTGCACAGTTCATCATGAAACGATCGTCCATTGTGTAGCCCGTTTTACCTATAAAGGCCATGACCGATCACCGACGCCAGTGGTACTGTGGCGTACACATGAGTTGGATTTTCCTTATTTTCATCACTGTTTTCAGCTGGCCAGGGACGCTTATCCAAAACAGTACTTGTGATGTGGGCCTTTGGCGTTTACAGAGGATAAAACCCCATTTAAATGAACTTACCTATCATCTCTCTTAGGTTTAATTTATATTGTATAATTACATCCATTAGTCATCGAATGCAAGTTTAATGTAAGATTATCTGGGGCCTTATAAACGTTTGAACTGTCTTTACTTTCGTCAAAATGTGATTTCGTGACAGTATTTATGATAGCACAAATGTCGAGTTAACAATTATTCCCTGTTATAACACGTCAAACCATTATGTATGTGTTGTATGCCCTTATGCGTTTTATTAATATTTGCGAAATATCTACAGCCGGCTTGATACCAAGCAATTCGAATGGTTTGTTATTTAATGACCGATAACAACATAAAATACACAGAATACACAAAAAACAACCATAGTTCATAGACACTTAGGACTTCATGCAAGTTTGGATTAGGTTCTGTTTCAGACTGGTACGCTATGCATTATTGGACTATTATATATTAAATGGAGCTGCAATAAACCTTACGAAAAATAAAGTAGTTAGACAGTCGGAAAACAATGTGAAATGGGTGTCAAACTCTGATATTAATTTATGTATTCATTTCGTCTTTACGCGTATAAATCCTGTTTTTTGCTAACAAAATACATTTTAATTATGAACGTTTTCTTAGTAATCAGCGAAACGATGCAAACATATCATACTTCAGACGGTGAGTGTACAACAGCGCAAACTGAAATCTCGATAGGGTTTCAAAGCACGTACATCTACTGAGGCAACTGAGTATGATGACGAAAACGGTAGTGGAGGCATATGATGGAGCTGTAGTTACGCATTAATATTTAAGTAGGGACTTCAGAAGCACTATCACAACAGAAATAGGTGACACTCTCGGTTTCCATATGATATTAAAACATGCAGCTGAAATATGGACACTAAATATTGAATGAAGAAACTCTCAGGGCCAAACTACATAGTACTTGAATAAAAAACAATAACATGTCAAAGTTACTTCCAGAAACGTATCTCAAGTCCAATTCATCAGTAAACTAAAGCAAAATTAAATTTTATTATCTATTTTTTTAATGTGGCTCATTTTAAGTATCGATTTCATTTAAGGACTTGTGGAAAGTCCAATAGGTTGGAACTTGAAACAACGGTGTCAGTAAAATACGCGGAATTCAATTGCTCATTGTTATTGGGTCAACACACTTAATTACTCTCAATGCAATATAGGTAAAACGCATACCGAGTGTCTTTGTTTCTCCAATGCCCATATCTTTGACAGATCCACTTTATCACGACATCGTTATCTCGTTGACTTATTTCATTCCGTCACATCTAATAATAGCTAACTATAGTTTACTTCCCTCCTTCAAACTCTCTTGCATATCTATGTCTGTGCAACAACAGCAACCCTAGGCTTGTATGGTATTTCTCTTGATATGTAAACCGATTTATTATGTCTATATATCGACGTTTATGACTAGGAATTTACATCGCAGAGTTCTTAAACGCCAGGTATTCCATACCCCTCTCTCTCTCTCTCTCTCTCTCTCTCTCTCTCTCTCTCTCTCTCTCTCTCTCAGGATGTCGCTTAAAGACTCACAAGGGAACTGATAGAGAGACTTGTGTGACCCTGCTTGACGTCTTTCATTTTTTTAAATTATTCGTGGTTGAATGATGATTGAAAATTAGAAGAATCAACACTATCTCGTTTTCTACGCCACGTATGACTCACTTTATCCTATTCAGCGGATATGCCTAGCTCACTCAAAAGGCGGGACATAAAATACCAAACAACCCTATAAATCTTCACCACATGTTTTGAGTTGTCGTAGTATACAAAAGCAGCATTGACAGATATAATTCATTGAGGAAACATGAGATGGCTGCGTGATCTTTCAGTTGGCTAGGGTTTAATGATTAAACTTCTACCAATATGGCAAAAATGTTTCACTCCTACGCACAGTTGTCGTTTTGGTCTAAAAATAACCGTCGTTTCATCGAGAGTCGGCCATTTTGTACTAACTATAATGTACGGGCAAAAATGAAACTTACAAAACAAGGGAGATAACAACCAGTCATAAGTTCCAATAACTTTGATCACTAACCTGCTCAAGCAATGCTCTACCAGCCCTAACAATTATATAAAAGACGATCGATGATGTACTTCGCACCCAATCCAAGTAACGAAAAAATCAGGTATTGTAGATTTGTACAAGCGCGTATGAGGCAGCTAACGTTAACAGCACAATTTTATCAACCAGACCAAAAATTTGCCCGTAAGCTTATTCTCTTATGTATCAAACGACGATACATGTACTTCGTACGTACAAATGTCAGATGCAGTTACACTGGATACGTGTTCAGTTAGCCAGTAACATTACATTTTTCAAAATTATACACATGTTTGTTTCAAAATGTATGGACATGCTACAAACTGCAATATCTTCAACTTATTCATTCATGTGTTAAAACAGTTGCGTTGTGTCAAGAACGCAAGAGTGTTATCTTAATGTACATATTATCCTACAGGACTAGTGAAATGCAAGATTATTGAATAAATGTATTTTGATGCGATAAACAATCTAAGTAGTGGCATTCTCCAAAAGCTACAGACTACACATGGAGGTACGGCAGTACGAATATGATGAATGGCGCCTGCTTAGTCATGTGGCGTTGACGCCATTATGATTTTTCGGGGTTATATATGAGAACTCAACCTGTTCAGTGTCCTGAAGTAGTTGCGCGACAGAGAATCTCCTCAAATAGGCATTTTTCACTGGTAATCTTTAAACGGGCTTTATTCAGTCGTCTGTCCTCTCGGTCTCAACGTAGTAGAGGCGCAGTTAGTATACGTATTCGCTACAAAAGGAGCATTTTTTTCGCTAATTGTTAGGTACTGTATTGAGTTTTCGAGTAATGGGAACCGATGTTGTCATTCAAGGTGGCACGCCGATTTGGTTCTTTTGCTAAACAGGCTACCTGGTAACAATGTGGCGTGTTGGTAGATTTCTGTTCGGAACTTTGCTGAAGGGGATGGCAAAAATCTAAAATGTTTCTTACTACATATTGTCGAAATCGGCGAATTGATGGATTACTGCACCGTGTTGAGCTGTAAGAGATTCTCCTTGCCTTTTTGGAAGCTTACTTTCGCGCCATTTTCTAACGTCTTTTAAGGTCAATCTATATCACATTTCATTTGGCGAGACTTAAAATTAAAGTGTCCTTTGCTTCAAAGCTGTCAATTTTTTTCCAGTTTAACTTCATTCCGTTATTTTCACTCGACTCTCACATGGTTATGAGAATCCGCCTCTAAAAACGCAGAGTATCTCGTGCACAGCGATGGCATTTCATACGGACTTTGTTGCTCTTAGTCTGTAAAAAAGCTACTTCGAATATATGAGACCACGTATAACGTCAAGCTTGTTTCCATTCCTGTACAACAAGGCAAATATTTGTATCATGTTACCACTACACTGTCGTTTAAACTTAAAGTATGGAGTACAAGATGGGCTTCGATGCAGAGCTTCATAAGGTGAGAATCAGGATACCGGTTACGCTGTTGTGTGGACGTGCAGATACGCACGCAGTTTCACGTTTTCGCTTGATTTTCATGTGTAAGTAATGACTGTAATATTATCGATATCGCGTACGTTGATCTGGTACCATATTCTTCCGTGTCTACAAGATTTTTGAAATCAAAATAAACATTGTCATTACATTATTAAGAATTAAAAACTATAAGTTGTTGATTATTTGTGAGTAAGTGACAAGACAAAGAAAACAGAAGTGTCCCTGCGTTATCCTAGAATTTTTGACCTTAAATACTCCGCACAGTCAAGCCAGAACACAGCGTTTGCCATTAACCACCGTCAGCTCTAGGCGATGGTATGATATTATAGCTTTATGGAGTTGTAATTTCAGTTCGTCAGGAGTACAATGAATATTAGCTGCACGATTGGTCCGGCCAACTAAAGTGATGTGTTATTTTGATGTTTTCTGTGGTCTTCACCGTCCTTTTATATAGATAGGGACATATATGACCATATGTGTTCTGTAGGAATGCTGTCCTTAAAATATAATTCAAGGTATAATAACAGTCTGTAAGCTTGAAGGTATTGTTTTACTTTTCAAGAATGGACAGAATTTCAATAGAATGACATGAACCTTCAACAAGAAAATACGTTGCTTCAGACAATGTCACTCGTTGTTAGAATTAAGAACGCTTATTATGACCACTGCCTGGCCGGAGACTGTCCACTGGGTGATCGTCTTTTAGTTAATTGACCAGTTTTTTGTTTTGGGGTATTTTTGCTGTTTTTTCATGCTCTTCTACGGTCCGTTGAACAGATTATTGGTAACAAATGACACCAGAATAATCATTTCAAACCAATATAAGATGATTTGAAGACAACATTACAAATAATTATTGCTTATTGCCTGACATTAAACTCGCATAAATTGAGCGGTTTTTTTTCAATAATCTTGCTTCTCTGTGTTTTGATCTTTCAAAAATTCTGACATGAGATCGAAGCCATAATAGATGATTATTTGCTACAATTTGATTGTGTCTCATTGTACTTTTTCGACTTATCAGGAAAAACCAAATGACCGGTGGGCTACAGTTATTGCAGATACAGTTTTGAGGCTTCTTATGATCTCAACGTCGATCGATTCAACATCCAGTTGCTCATTGTCGACGACTGCAATGCAGTTGTAGTTTCTTAGAGTGAGTAACTTAACCGATCTGGTGCCGAAATGTTCTTTACTGTCGATGCTGCCAATCAAACTATCCCTCTTCGCTGTTTGTACGTATCATCATGGTACCTCCTGGCTGCAGTACTGTAACTCGAAGTTTTGTGTGAGTATTTGGATCGGACGGCAAACGTCCGACCCAAATGCTCACTGACAGGCGAAACTTCGAGCTACAGTACTGCAGCTTGGTACCTCCGTTGTATGATCTTCGTTCGGAACACTCGCTTTATCACCACCAATGTACAACTGTATTACGTGAACTATCATTTGCTGGAGATCACTGCTGATTGCCTTTCACTGGAAGTACGTTCTTTCCAGCGTCTTATGCACTCTTTCGGTGTATTACGCCAATACCCGACACGTCGCTTCGCGATCGTTCACGACCACAGTAACTTACTGTGAACGATCGCGAAGCGACGTGTCGCGTACCTGTTCCCCGCAGAGATAAACTGCTGCGTGGCACGGTTGTGTGTTACCGGTTGTAGGGCTTGGGACACACAATCTTGCCGCGCAGATCTATGAGGAGGTATGACGATAGCCGTTGGCCAACGTCATCACACCGACATGGTTTTCCATGTATTTTGTCTAAGATTTGCTCAGAGACACGCAGAGGTATATGCATGAGCTGACCGAGACTGCTAAATTTTGAGACGATCATACGCCTGAATAGGGAAAAATCACTTTGTTGAGAGGTAAAAGTCCCGCTACAGTGTATTTATTTTATATGATAAGAGAACGTTTGGCAATCGTCACAGTCTTTGCTGTTGTGTGTTAGAGTAAAACAACTTGCAATCACAGTCAATAAATCTGTGTGTGCCAAACAATGAAACTCAAAACTCAAATGACAACTAGTAGTTAACTCTGTGGCCTTCTATTTGACAAAGTACATTGGAATGGAATAGAAACGTCAAAATCGTAATCGTTGTCTTTTGCACCTACAGTGTAGTTTGATTTGTTGATGTTGTGTTTTGAGTTGAATTTGGTGTTTATTGTGCTTCATTCTATGGAAAATACTGTACAGATACTGTACAGATACTGTACCATTTCCTCCACTACTTCTTGTACTGGTCAATTTGTTGTTTTTGTTAACAAGACAAAGTTGATATCGTTGAACGTTTTTTTAATATCAAGAACACATAGGGTACTTGTGCGAAGTCACTAGGTGTACAAAATGGCGACTATTCGTGACTCTAAACGTGTCAGAAATCAGCCCTTTGCTGGATGCAAACAGATGATTCGTCTTTGACCTCAAGAAAAAATAAACTTTTCTATTCCAACTTGCTAACCTACGAAAAATAAACATTGCAACGGTGAAAGGGCAAGCTGCTATCCTTATCCTTACGAAAGGCACAGCCAATACACTCTTCATTAGAAGAGCTTTCATTAGGTCCAAATCTTTATGTTACAGTGTATGTTCAGCCATGCATGGTGAGAGTTCACACGGAACGTTATTTAATGGTACAGACAGTAAAGAATTTCACTGAATGTATAATATTGGCTGTTAACAAACAGACTTGAGGTCAAGTACAGATGACCAGTATTTTCAGCATGTTTCAGTAAAGTTCTTTTCATATATAACAAAATTAATTAGGAAAAACTCATCAAAAATAGCGACTTTGTACCTGTAAACACTGTCTGATTATGATTAATTGTTTTGTTTATTACTGACAGGTATCCTAGTAAGCTAGACAGCTTACTGATAAGCGTGGCAGCTTTAAACAACAAGTTGCATGGTAGTCATAATAAAATAGACATTAAAA
>LD380781.1:10586-21413 GCA_001465055.1 Ptychodera flava | reverse complement strand
TCTCCACAATTACTGAGCCTTTGACTAACTTACTTAAAAAGAAAGTAAAGTTTGTTTGGTCAGAGCAATGCCAACAAGCATTTGATACACTTAAAGCCATACTGCAATATGCTCCAGTGTCGTCTGCACAAGATTTCACTTTGCCATTCAAATTAGCTGTGGATGCTAGTGATACGGCTGCTGGTGCTGTTTTATTGCAAGAGGATAGTCATGGTGTAGATCATCCTGTTTGCTATTTTTCACGCAAATTTAACAAATCCCAGAGAAACTACTCTACAATTGAAAAAGAGTGTTTATCTTTGATATTAGCTTTACAGCATTTTGAGGTTTATGTTACTTCTTCAAATCAGCCAATAGTGGTTTATATTGATCACAACCCTCTTGTTTTTCTGCAGAAATTTAAAGAAAAAAATCAGAGATTGCTAAGATGGAGTTAAATGTTACATGAGTTTAATCTTGACATTAGACATATCAAAGGCAGAGACAATTTAATTGCAGACTGTCTCTCTCGTATTTAGAGCTTATTGTTGTTCACACTTTTAAGATTACACTTGTAAAAGAAAGATTTTTCTTTGAAAAATTTCCTTTTTTTGAAGAGGGGGTGTGTTATGTAGGTCATTTCCCCCACACTCATCATGACCTGAGTTCAAAAAGTCTAGAACATTCTCAAGGTCACTGCCCTTAATGACCTCACAACCTTGAATTCAATTAATCATGTTTTGAAGTTCTAGAAATTTAATTAGTTGTGTAAGAGAGATAATTTTAGAACAGTAATTAGCATGTCAATAAAAGTTCTAGATTGTTCTTATATGCCCTTATGTATAAAAGGGACGTGCACAGCTTCCAGTCAGACTTTTGGGATCGTGTCTCTTGTGTGTTACTAAACTCCAGCAGTAGTCATTCTCAAGACTTTTCAAGACCTTCACTGCCAACGCTGGATTTATACTGTGGACTTTGTGCAGTTTCAAGCCTGCAAGCCAAAGGACTGTTCATTCATCCGACTGACTGTTACAACTCTGAGACTGGAGCTCTGCCGTCCCAGCTGAGATAAGTAGTCTGTACACTTTTAAAGCTTGTACTCTATCCCTGATTTAGCAATTAGTTTTATTTTTGTAATAAATTTTGTTTAAACGGAAACTGCTGAGTTCACCCTTTTGTTCGTTTTCTCTGCACGTAACACAGCACGCAAAATTGACGAAAAGGTTAGAGAATGAGCAACAATGGTGAAAACATGTGTGAGTAGGCCTACTCAAATTGTATACAAAATCAGCTGTGACTGTTTCCCATTGAAATATCTTGCCGTACAATTTCATGTTCCGTGGTTTTCACTCCGCCTCACATTGTTCTGTGCTCTTCTTGAACCAAATTGTGTGTAAAACGAGTAAAATGAAAACTGCATTCTATTACGTGACCAGCCACCTGCTAATTTCCACTATCATTTTCCAAGCCGTAAGCTGCGAGCTCATGGCAAAGTGTACAAATTAAAAGAGCCATTAGAATTAACTTTCCATGAATTGTTCATTATGTTTGCCCTATTTCATGATGCGATCTCCCTTACTAACCCAAAACTATTTCAAAATATCTAAACATTCAACCTGTCAAACTGTCCGTTATGTCCAATTTTATTGTTGTCGATTGAATTTTCGTCCGTAATGGAATTCACACTTCAACGACAACATGGCTTATGTACACAGTGTATTTCAACATGCTATAGGTAAAAGTATAAAGAGGAATGTACTGTTTTAAGATTGAAGATAATGAAAATATAGTAATCGATATTTCATCATTCGTGTACCCTTGATTCAAAGCAAAAATACGCACGTGTAACCGATACAGGGTAGTTCAACAGTCACGCGCAAACTTCCACGTCATTAAAAAGCAGACGATATCCGAGGCTTACAAATAATAAACCAGTAAGTTTGATCTCATCTTCCGAAAAGACAGAAAGTGTATACTTTTTGCACAAGAGCGTTGTAAGTATTTTATGAGAAACATAAATTTTTACTATAACCCAAACTGAATTCGACCCCCCCCCCCACACACACACAGACACTCACGGCAACATCGCCTAGGTGCTAGACCTCACACAAAACCAGTCGGCCACTGCTTCCAACCCAAAATAGTTGGTCACAGTAACCGACTTAGATGTTACAATTCTGTGCACAACCGAGCTACACAGTGTGCGTGGAGCAGACGACACACAGACACAGTACACACACATATAGTAATCGGAAAAGCACGAAGCTTTTTTCTGAGCTATCAGACAGACTCGGGGACAAGTAAATATCCACCAGCAGAACTGTCCACTCAGGTTAAAGAAACATAAGATATTAATGTCAGAAAATGAAAATTTAGTGTCCGACATTAATTTTTAAGTTTTGCGATAAGTCAGTCTCCTCGATTAAAGTGTTTCGATAAGCGAAGAGAAAGATTGGTGACGTCGCCTTTGGATCATCTTCAATCATCAATAGCAGAATCGCTGAATCTTTGGTTATAATTACTTTTTTGTTTAAGTTGAGATGGTTCTTGTTCTTCCCCTCGAAGTGTCTCGAAATACAAAGTATTTATAGCTTTGCAAAGACAACGCACTGCGTAAAACATATAATGTTATTGTTGACAGGAGAATTCTTGCCAAGACAGGTATTGGCCAGTCAACAGTATATGCATGTAGACTGTGTAGACATTGAAGTAGAAAACTGGATCAAGATACATCAAACATTAAGTTCATTTAGTTTTAAAACTATCATTTATGGAATAACCGCCATGCGCTAAGTTATCACTTAACTTACCATTCGGGAAAATTTAGATTATTGAGACAGCGAACACACAGCTGTGTTATGTTGCAAGATTTATTATGAACCGTCTGGGTGCCATATGGACTGTGTCAGGCTGTAGGTTAATAAATCGTTGTATGTCTGCGTCACGTTGTGATCCATCAAAACTGCGTGGTCGAAGTAGTGCCTTTTCTTTCCAGAGACAGATGAGCATCCACTTAGCATCCACTTAGATGCAGCCTTGTCACTCATACCCTGGCAACATTTTGTACCTTGTGTCGCAGAAGAAAACCTTTACAACATTTTTTACGAAATATCAGTAATTTGACGAATGCCACTTCTGGTGGAAACATCACAATGCTAAATTAATGTTTGTGACTTGGCATGTTTTATTCATTAATTTCCACGTTCGATGTCGGATAGCAAGCCAACGTCATTCCATGCCATGATTAACCTCCTTAACGTGTTGTATCATCAGTACGCCTCTCCTACCATGTCAAATGACGTAAACGGGGTCATGTTCTAGAGTTGGGTTGAATAAGAAAATACGCAAAACGCATTTGTTTTCCTTGCTCAGTCTAGGTATACACAAGAACGGTAACACTAGACAAGTGTAAGGGTCCTCCTTTCTAGGTGATACTGAAGATTTCCACCCAAAACAGGAGTACAATTGCGCTGAATCTGGTCGTAAAAAATAATTTTCTCGCTTCTTACGTTTCGTCGTACGATTTCACGAAACCTACGATGTTGGTAGTGGTGGCATAATGTATGCAAGAATCGGTACTAACATGCACCACGGGCTTATAATCAACATTTTGCGCTTAAGTCTGAGATAACCATAAATTTACTGCTTTCATATTTCCCTGACTGAAAAATCGCTCTTTCGTCAGTTTGCTATCATTGGTACGGAGTATAAAGGACAGCAGCTCCGCCCATTAAATAAAGACGCTTGGGAGACATTCGTGTTTCGTTAAGTTGCGATAGCATCCTTTCCATGAAATCTCGTCTTTTCTATTACAATTAAACATGTAATCGTAATATTCTGAATTCTCAATAAAATGCAGTATTCAAGATCAGTCGCTAGCAAGAGTCTATAATGAGCCGTAGCAAACATTTACCTGATAATTCTGTTACATGAAATATAGCGTAAATTGCATTGTTCAATATAGAACTCGATGAAAACCTGTTGCCCGGAATTTTTACATCGCTGGCATGCAATCAGAAAAAATGATGACAGTGCTGCATTTGAGATGCATAAAGATTGGCTACATATACGCTTTTTCATGTTATTTCAACTGTAGATAAAATTTACAAAATATGATAAAGTGTATAAATAGTGACGCAGTGATAAAGAGGTTTCTTGGAAAATGCCTAAGCTATCCGAGAAAACTAGAAATTCTATGATATTCTCTAAAACACCATCGGTGGTTACTTCGTAACAAAAAATTTTACTTTCACTTTTTTTTGAAAGCATCTCCTGTATATTCACCCTTTGATGCACCCAAGAACCGATTGCCACTGTAATACCTTTATCGCTGACAGTTCCTACCGGTACACGACGACAGTCTGGCCAGATTTGATTGGACGTTGTCTGCAAGATATATATATATATATATATATATATATATATATATATATATATATATATATATATATATATATATATATATATATATATATATATATATATATATATCACCATCAGCGTTGGTTTGACCATATGTGGTTTTACGCCAGGCACACTTTCAGCTGGCGGCACTCTAGAGGTTACACGATTCACATTTCTAGTACACCCTGACTGTACCACTGCCGCAACATGCCTCAGATAAGTACATCCATGCGATCGCGATATTTATCGAGTTGGTAATATAAATAATGGTATTTAGTTGAAAACATGTCTACAAAAGAAGATAGCGATAAAATAAAATAAAATATGATCACTATTCGTCTTTTGCATATGTAGAAGGGATTTCGAAAACAAACAAAGTTAATTACATTGGGCGTCCAGTCGAGGAAATTCTTAACCGTACATATGTGGCACAGCTGAAAAGTATCACTTGAAAATTGTTGTAAGTGGTAATTTTTGTAGCACTTGTATGAGGACGCTGTGCACAATTTATCTGTAATCACGTCATTGTAAATGACAGAGTTCCCATCACTAATTTAGGTGATTTGATTAAATGTAACTGAATCGCAGTCAAAATAATGTACCGGTTAGGATATGTGACTGGTAAGCAAAAGCAAATACAGTCAAAGCACCTTGACTTTGTAAACACTTGAAATGAAATTTGGTTGATATGTTTAAGTAATGGCTCCAACCTGAATAAAGTGGGTAAACAATAAAAATGGCCGTCAGGTGGCCGTTTTGGATCATATAATTTAAAGAAAAACAGTTAATGAAAGCATTATTATCCTGACTGATATACCTCAACTCACCATCCCAAAGGTACAACAATAGCAAATGATTGGGCTACCCAGGCATGTCTGAGCACTACCTCAACACTGATAAAAATTGAAATAAATTGCCACCAAGCATACACATTTTACGGTTTTGCAAAATATGATCACGTGCAGGTGTCAGAGTACTATGTCCTGAAGATTAAGTTTGAATGAAATACGTCCATTCATGTCTGAGTAGTGACACGGTGGATAAATGCATAAAAATGGCCGCGAGGCTGGCTATCGAGTTATATTTACAGATAAATTGACATGCATCTGAATGTCATAATACTATGTAATTTTGCCGCCGAGTATGATTGAAATCAGTCCAATGACCAATAAAAATTGAAACAATGTGGCCATCATATTGGACATTGTCGCGGAAGAAATAGAAAGCATTTATCGATAAGTGAGATAAAGTCTTATTTCTCAAGAAGAGAGACGATCTCTGACACTGTGTTAATGTATGACTTTGAGGAACGGCTAAAGTAAACAGTTTTCTGAGATGTCTGATTTACCCTTCATAATAATAATTTCGAAATTACATTATATTAGTAACGCCTTTCACTTCCCATTCGCCTAAATATTAGATACCGCTTTTGTAACTATGCATACCACTATTTTTAAAAATGATTATATTATGTTGAGATGTTTGCTAACAGACAAAATTTTTCACTACTTATGAATACACATTTTTCATCACATGGAGAGGATGTTACCCCACAAAGTAAAGCTTTTCAGACTTTTATATTTACTGCAGAGTTATATGCTCGCCAGGTGAGTCAATCGGACCAACATGGAGAAAGTTAAGTCCTTAACACCTGTTTATCATCCATAATACATTTTTCCACAAACTGTGGCATTTTATTGAAATGTAATGGATCCATGTGTCCTGTGTTGAAAAGCTGGTAGCAAAATGAATGGAAAATAGTACAAAAATGTTGTAAACATAAAATCTCCCTGCTTCGATATAAACGGATTGCGGTGCTATTTAAGGTTGAATGCGTCTCGGTCACAGTTGTTTGGACTCTGAGAATTTTATTCTTTTGGCCAACCACTTATGGGGCCTCAAATCAATTAATGCAATCACATATACGACATCAAAGTACTGCTCCTGTCTTTTTTTGAGTGAATTAATCTGCCATGGTTCTTTCTCGCGCAAAGATTAGAGAGATGATGTTCAACTCACCCTCAAATTTCAGATGTCAGGCTCGGCTTTGAAGTATCTGTGAACCCTCTTGAGTCCATCCAGATTTCGCCCACAAAGAAAGTAATCAATGGTTAAGGCAGTTGCCAGCAGCACTCTGGCAAAGTGTTCCTTTCTATTTCTTTGCAATAGTTAAACAACTACACAATTTGTGAATTCAAGCAATAAATTTTGTAAACTTAACACGAAACGGCACTGGGTATCTCTTAGCGCTGCTGGTCAGCCAAAACTGAATGACGTTGACGGCTAAGAGTATGCGATTTGTAAAACCTACTACTCTAGTGAATACACCAATCTTGCCTCTCACAGCACGCAAAATTGACGAAAACTGAAGGGAATGTGCAACAACGGTGAAAAAATGTGTAAGTAGGCCTACTCAAATTGTATTCAAAATCAGCTGTGACTGTTTCCCATTGAAATATCTTGCCGTACAATTTCATGTTCCGTGGTTTTCACTCCGCCTCACTTTGTTCTGTGCTCTTCTTGAACCAAATTGTGTGTAAAACGAGTAAAATGAAAACTGTATTCTATTACGTGATTAGCTACCTGCTAATTTCTACTATCATTTTCCAAGCCGTAAGCTGCGAGTTCACGGCAAAGTGTGCAAATTTAAAGAGCCATTTGAAGTAACTTTCTATGCATTATTCATTATGTTTGCCCTATTTCATGATGCAATCTCCCTTACTAACCCAAAACTATTTCAAAATATCAAAACATTCAACCTGTCAAACTGTCCGTTATGTTCAATTTTATTGTTGTCGATTGAATTTTCGTCCGTAATGGAATTCACACCTCAACGACAACATGGCTTATGTACACAGTGTATTTCAACATGCTATAGGTAAAAGTATAAAGAGGAATGTTCTGTTTCAAGATTGAAGATAATGAAAATGTAGTAATCGATATTTCATCATTCATGTACCCTTGATTCAAAGCAATAATACCCACTTGTAACCGATACAGGGTAGTTCGACAGTCACACGCAAACTTCCACGTCATTAAAAAGCAGACGATATCCGAGGCTTACAAATAGTAAGTTTGATCTCGTCTTCCGAAAACACAGAAAGTGTATACTTTTTGCACAAGAGCATTGCAAGAATTTTATGAGAAACATAAATTTTTACTATAACCCAAACGGGATTCGAACCCCCCCCACACACACACACACGGCAACATCGCCACGCTGCATAGGCCTCACAAAAAACCAGTCGGCCACTGCTTCCAACCCAAAATAGTTGGTCACAGTAACCGATTTAGATGTTACAATTCTGTGCACAACCGAGCAACACAGTGTGCGTGGAGCAGACGACACACAGACACAGTACACACACATATAGTAATCGGAAAAGCACGAAGCTTTTTACTGAGCTATCAGACAGACTCGGGGACAAGTAAATATCCACCAGCAGAACTGTCCACTCATGTTAAAGAAACATAAGATATTAATGTCAGTAAAATGAAAATTTAGTGTCCGACATTAATTTTTAAGTTTGCGATAAGTCAGTCTCCTCGATTAAAGTGTTTCGATAAGCGAAGAGAAAGATTGGTGACGTCGCCTTTGGATCTTCTTCAATAGCAGAATCGCTGAATGTTTGGTTATAATTACTTTTTGTTTAAGTTGAGATGATTCTTGTTCTTCCCCTCGAAGTGTGTCGAAATACAAAGTATTTATAGCTTTGCAAAGACAACGCACTGTGTAAAGCATACACTGTTATTGTTGACAGGCATTGACATTGGTTGACATTGTCTTGCCAGGACAGGTATTGGGCAGTCAACAGTATATGCATGTAGACTGTGTAAACATTGAAGTAGAATACTAGACTTTCGACGTCAATTGACGAGTAGAACAACAAAGTTTAGTTTACAAGGCTTGCTGATCAAGATACATCAAACATTAAGTTCATTTAGTTTTAAAACTATCATTTATGGAAAAAAACCGCCATGCGCTAAGTTATCACTTAACTTACCCCTCGGGAAAATTTTGATTGCTGAGATAGCGAACACACTGCTGTGATATGTTGCAAGATTTATTATGAACCGTCTGAGCGCCATATGGACTGTGTGTCAGGCTGTAGGTTAATCAATCGTTGTTTGTCTGCGTCACGTTGTAATCCATCAAAACTGCGTGGTCGAAGAAGTGTGTTTTCTTTCGAGAGACAGATGAGCACAAAAATGATCCACTTAGATGCAGCCTTGTCACTCATACCCTGGCAACATTTTGTACCTTGTGTCGCAGAAGAAAAACTTTACTACTTTTTTTACGAAATATCAGTAATTTGACGTGTGCCGCTTCTGATGGAAACATGACAATGCTAAATTAATTTTTGTGACTTGGCTGCTTTTATTTATTCATTTACAAGTTCGATGTCGGATAGTAAATCAACGTCATTCCATGCCATGATTAAGCTCCTTGACATGTTGAATCATCACTACGCCTCTCCTATCATGTAAAGTGACGTAAACGGGGTCATGTTCTAGAGTTAAGTTGAATAAGAAACTACGCAAAACGCATTTGTTATCCTTGCTCAGCCAACGTATACACAAGAACAGTAACACTGGACAAGTGTAAGGGTCCTCCTTCCCTGGTGATATTGAATATTTCGAACCCAAACGTTGAGTACAATTGCGCTGAAAAAAAAAATCATTTTTTTGCTTCTAACGTTGCGTCGTACGATTTCACGAAACCTACGATGGTGGTGGTGGTGGTTGCATAATGTATGCAAGAACCGGTACTAACATGCACCACAGGCTTATTTCCCACATTTTACGCTTAAGTATGAGATAACTATAAATTTACTGCTTTCATATTTCCCTGACTGAAAAATCGCTCTTCCGTCAGTTTGCTATCATTGGTACGGAGTATAAAGGACAGCAGCTCCGCTCATCAAATAAAATCGCTTGACAGACATTCGTGTTTCGCTAGGTTGCCATAGCGTCCTTTCATTGAAATCTCGTCTTTTCTATTACAATTAGACATGTAATTGTAATATTCTGAATTCACAATAAAATGCAGTATTCAAGATCTATCGCTAGCAATAGTCTATAATGAGCCGTAGCAAACATTTACCTGTTACTTCTGTGACATGAAATATAGCGTAAATTGTTCAATATAGAAATCGATGAAAAACTTTTGCTTGAATGTTTTACATCGCTAGCATGCAATCAGAAAAATGTTGACAATGCTGCATTTGAAATGCATAAACATTGGCTACAAATACGCTTTTTCTTGCTATTTCAACTGTAGATAAAATGTACAAAATATGATAAAGTGTATAAAGAGTGACGCAGTAATAAAGAGGTTTCTATGACAATGCCTCAGCTATCCGAGGAAACTAGACATTTTATGATGTACTTTAAAACACCGTTGGTGGATACTTCGCACGAAAAAATTTACTTTTACTTTTTTTGGAAATTGTCACGTGTGTATTCGCCCCTTGATGAACTCTATGTACGCATTTGTCCCTGTAATATCTTTATCGTTACTAGTTCTTACCGGTACACGACGACAGTCTGGCCAGATTTGATTGGACGTTGTCTGCAAGACAAAGATATATATATATATATATATATATATATATATATATATATATATATATATATATATATATATATATATATATATAATATAGATATATATAGATATATAGATAGATAGATAGATAGATATATACACCTGATCACCTGATCACCATCAGCGTTGGTTTGACCATATGTGGTTTTACGCCAGGCAGACTTTCAGCTGGCGGCTCTGTATAGGTTACACCATTCACGGTTAGTACACCCTGACTGCACCACTGCCGCAACATGCCTAAGATAAGTACATCCATGCGATCGCGATATTTATCGAGTTAGTAATATATAAATAATGGTATTTAGTTGAAAACATGCCTACAAAAGAAGATAGAGATAAAGTAAAATAAAATATGATCACTATTCGTCTTTTGCATATGTAGAAGGGATTTCGAAAACAAACAAAGTTAATTATATTGGGCGTCCAGTCGAGGAAATTCTTACCGTACATATGTGGTACAGATGAAAAGTATCAGTTGAAAATTATTGTAAGTGGTAATGTTTGTAACACTTGTATGAGGGCGCTATGCACAATTTCTCTGTAAACAAGTCATTGTAAATGACAGAGTTCCCACCACTAATTTAGGTTACTTGATTAAATGTAACTGAATCGCAGTCAAAATAATGTACCGGTAGAATAATTGACTGGTAAGCAAAGGTATATACAGTCAAAGCACCTTGACTTTGTAAAAAATTTAAATGAAATTTGGTTGATATGTTAAAGTAATGGCTCCAACCTGACTGAAGTGGGAAAACAATAAAAATGGCCGTCAGGTGGCCATATTGGATCATATAACTTAAACAAGTACAGTTAATGAAAGCATTATGATCCCGACT
>LD380710.1:7158-18827 GCA_001465055.1 Ptychodera flava | reverse complement strand
ACCAATGTCATAGATATGCACGTCAATTTGTTTTGTGATACGATCCAATATGGCCGCCAAGCGGCCATTTTGTTACGATTTTTTCATGTACAGAGCCTTAACTCAGGCATATCTCAACCGATTCTATTCAAAGTTGGTACAAGGACATTGACCAATGTCATAGATATGCACGTCAATTTGTTTTGTGATACGATCCAATATGGCCGCCAAGCGGCCATTTTGTTATGATTTTTTCATGTACAGAGCCTTAACTCAGGCATATCTCAACCAATTCTATTCAAAGTTGGTACAAGGACATTGACCAATGTCTTAGATATGCACATCAATTTGTTTTCTGATACGATCCAGTATGGCCGCCAGGCGGCCATTTTGTTATGATTTTTTCATGTACAGAGCCATAACTCAGGCATATCTCAACCGATTTTATTGAAACTTGGTACAAGGACATTGACATATGTCATATATATGCATGTCGATTTGTTTTTTGATACGATCCAATATGGCCGCCAGGCGGCCATTTTATTACGATTTTTAATGTACAGCGCCATAACTGAGACATATTTCAACTGATTTTATTCAAAGTTGGTACAAGGACATTGACCAATGTCATAGATATGCACGTCAATTTGTTTTGTGATATGATCCAATATGGCTGCTGTGCGGCCATTTTGTTACGATTTTATCGTGTACAGAGCCATAATTCAGGCATATCTCAACTGATTTTATTCAAAGTTGGAAATACTGCATCAAATTTCATGACACTTTGTACAGATGTTAAGCTCACATTGCTTTAACAGTGAAAAAGACATTTATCAGTGTCATTTTAATTAATTTGTAATTGCATATGTAATGAACTTTTCTAATTAGACTTAGAGTGATATATCCACAAATACAACATCAAATTTGGTGAAACTTGATACAGATGTTGATCTCATAGTGTTGTAAATACTGCATTAAACTTTATGAAATATGGTACTGGTGATAATCTATTAGTGTTAGGATAGTATGAAAAATGTTTTGCAACATCCTGTCAACTAATTCCCAGTTGACTCATTTAATGACCTTAGGATAGTGGCCTACATTGGTTTTATGTTTTCATCACCATGGAACTCATTCTTGGCCATTGAGTGCCATCTGTATCAAAGTATTTTTATCACAGACCTAATGAAGAGGACTCTATCCTCTCTGAGGACCTGTAATCAAAGTACCCATTAACAAGTGGGGACTGTGTCATCAACGATGACTTGTTACTCAAGGGGAGGGAGTCGTCCCATCTGTTGCTGTGTGTATGGGACCCATACAATGTGTCTGTTGCTATACACAACATACCGTATACCATCATCCCCTATGTATATCAAAATGTTAAAAATGACGGCTGTACTGAAAACTGGCAGACGCTACCAAAGAAACTTCATATAAATGAAGGGATGTAACCACAGTTTATTTGGTAAAGTCTTGCAGTGATTGGAAAGTTTCAAAACCGGTGAATAATGAACATGCATCAAATGCTGAATTAGCTGCACATTTGCTCAACATGCATCATCAATTTCTGAGAATAGGCAGTGTTTATCAACAAGAAAGTCACTCAGACAGGATGAACTGTCTGCCTTTAACCTTAGAATCATGGACTATTCATGTTGAATACCAATACTTTTCAGTATTACTGTATTTGCATTTATAATATTCTCTTAATTGTATAGCACCTGTGAAAGCAATAGAGATGAAGTTGTCTCATTAATAGTGTTTTCATCTTGATTGTGGTGTTGCAGAGTAATGATAATTATCATCATTGTTATTTCAATCTTCACCATTATCATTGTCATAGTTACAATAATCATCCTTATCATTTTCATCTTCACTACCATCTTCATTATCATCACAAATATCCTCATTGTCGTCAAAATTATCATTTGCACCAAAGAAGATAGTCACCATAACCTGGGTCTGTGTATTCTGTTACAGAAAACTTCCGCTGTCTGTGCACACATGAAAAAGGATTTGGTTTCAAAGGCAGTTCATTCCACAGAGTCATTCCACAATTTGTATCCTTTTACTAAAAAACGGATGTTGCCAAGAACATTGTCCTTTTTCAGTGGTTTGCCGACAAGATAATGAAATAAAATTTATGGATCATATTATTTGCATACACTTCATGTTTGTTAGGGACTAATGTGTTTCAAACTGTTTTGGCATAGTGAACCATTCAGCTTGTCCAAGATCCATGCATAGTTGACAACTATGACAACTTGAAGCAGATTCTCCAGTAAAAATCCAGTAGTGAACCTTTTCCTACCAGTCCTGTTACTTCCCTATCTGCCAAGTCAGTAGAATGCAGTATTGAGCTAAAACCTATGCATATTTTCACCTATGGTATGTTATAAGAAGTTTAGTCAGTGAAAATCATGTTTACAATAACTGAGTTTTCACTGGTCATTAAGGGGGCATTGTACATTATACGCATTGTTTTTCAAGCTTGAATTTCAAATTGTCTAATCAAAAAATTTTACTTTGACCTCAGACTATTATGCTCATTTATGGAAAAGAGTGATCTTTCTTTGAGAGAAGTATTGGAGAGAAGATGACAATCTTGAGTTCAAAATTTGCCAACTTGAACTTTGTGTAAAGTTTACAACTTTTGATGAAGTTGCTTGTTCCATTAATTGAATTTTGCCGTTCTGTGCTAATCAGGGTACCGTAGTGTGAATTGGTTTGTTTAATTTTGAATGATCAAAATGAGACAAACTACAGGAATTCATTATGATATCTTGAAGTTTTGATACTTTCTCAGATCCTGCAGACAGGAAATGTGTTTCATAAAATTCATCTCTTTTAAAACAGATTATTTTCCCCTAACTGATTTCGTCAGATGTGTCAGGGTGGAGATTTCACAAACCATAATGGCACTGGGGGCAAGTCAATTTATGGTAAAAAATTTGAAGATGAAAATTTTGTTTTAAAACACACTGGACCTGGTGAGTTCCATTTGTATCTGTCTGTCTTATGGTAATATTATGTTAATATGAAAAGCCTCATCAGAATAAAATGGAAATTTTGAAATGTTACTGCAACCATGGAGGTACCTCCATGCTGCAACTGAATGTGCGTAGCTGGTGGTAATTAGTCCCCACGGACACCGTCCGGGGGGACTTATAGGTTTGGTCATGTCCGTGCGTGCGTCCGTGCGTCCGTGTGTGCGTGCGTGTGTGCGTGCGTCCGTCCGTTCACACAGATATCTCAGAGATGCAAAAAGCGATTTCATTCAAACTTGGTACAAGGATTACTTCATATGTCATACAGATGCACGTCGATTTGTTTTGGGATACGATCCAATATGACCGCCAGGCGGCCATTTTATTACGATTTTTTCATGTACAGAGCCATAACTCAGACACGTTTGTACCAATTTTATTCAAAGTTGGTACAAGGACATTGACCAATGTCATAGATATGCACGTCAATTTTCTTTGTGATACGATCCAATATGGCCGCCAGGCGGCCATTTTATTATGATTTTTTCATGTACAGAGCCACAACTCAGACATGTTTCAACCGATTTTATTCAACATAGCTACAAGGACATTGACCTATTTCATAGATATGCATGTCGATTTGTTTTGTGATACAATCCAATATGGCCGCTAGGCGGCCATTTTATTACAATTTTTTCATATACAGAGGCATAACTCAGGCATATCTCAACCGATTTTATTCAAAGTTGGTACAAGGACATTGACCAATGTCATAGATATGCACGTCAATTTGTTTTGTGATACGATCCTATATGGCTGCTGTGTGGTCATTTTGTTACGATTTTTTCATATACAGAGGCATAACTCAGGCATATCTCAACTGATTTTATTCAAAGTTGGTACAAGGACATTGACCTATGTCATTCATATGTACGTCGATTTTTTATGTGATACGATCCAATATGGTTGCTAGGCAGCCATTTTATAACGATGTTTTCATGTACAGAGCCATAACTCAGACATATTTCCACCAGTATCATTCAAAGTTGACATTGACCTATTTCATACATATGCTCGTCAATTTGTTTCACGTCATGTAGCAGTAACATGTCAATTATTGAAGTTTCGTAAGTAGGCTGATATGTCAAGAAATATGTACTGCATCAAATTCATGAAACTTTATACAGATATTAACCGATGTTAAGCTCACATTCCTTTAACATTGAAAAAGACATTTATCAGTGTCATTTTAATTAATTTGTAATTGCATAAGTAATGAACTTTCCTAATTAGGGTGATATAGCCACAAATTAATACAACGTCAAATGTGATGAAACTTGATACAGATGTTGATCTCATAGTGTTGTAAATACTGCATCAAACTTTATGAAATATGGTACCAGTGATAATCTGTTAAGTGTTAGAATTTAATGCAAAAATGTTTTGCAACATCCTGTTGATTAATTCCTAGTTGACTCATTTTATGAACTTTAGGATGGTGGCCTACATTGGTTTTATGTTTTCATCACCATGGAACTCATTCTTGGCCATTGAGCGCCATCTGTATCAAAGTATTTTTATCACAGACCTAATTAATGAAGAGGACTCTATCCTCTCTGAGGACATGTAATCAAAGTACCCATTATTAACAAGTGGGGACTGTGTCATCAACGATGACTTGTTTACATTATAAGAAATATCAATATGTAGGGATTATGGGGACACGCACGCCATGTCTTTACTGTGTCCTTATCTACCAAATGTTGCCTTTACTCACAAAAGGAACCATTGTCTGAAGTAAGTTGATGTGAGACATTGGCTGTAATTACATCTGATCAACGTTACAAATCTTGTGCTGCTTTGCTGTTTATTTTGTTTACAGTCTTTTGAGTGTCACTTTGTCAAAACAGAATATGGCATTCTCATTCTTAAACCATTGTACTTACATAATGTCAGCTTGCATGAAGGAAGTTATAAAGAATCTCCATTTCTGACACAATTTCAATAACTTTTCTCTCTCATTGTGGATTTCAGGAACACTATCTATGGCAAATTCAGGACCAAATACAAATGGTTCACAATTTTTTCTGACAACAGAAAAGACAGACTGGTAAGAAAATAGACTTTTTATGATTCCTATTTGAGTTCATGACGTATTTTTGTGGTATGCAGGATTCAGAATACAACATTTGGCTTCAATAAAGTCACACTTCAGTTCACAGCAAAGTAACAGTGGTCAGTTAATATACATCTCAGTGAGTATACTGTAAGGTGCAGTTCAACTGGATAATTCACACCAACGAAAATACCAGGTTGTGATGAGATGAAGATTGCCAATTGAGTATATTGTACCTGCCCACTTGCACATAGAAGGAATTTTGCTTAATTTTTTTGGCATGTTTTTGCACAGTGTCTTACTTTCACAATTTTGAAGAACAATTATTTTGGCTTTTAACCCTCTTCATTCCAAATGTTGTTGAAAACCTGGTTTTCTGAGGCAAACTTCATATTGGGTGGGGGTTGATGTCGGATATAGGATCTCTTAGTATAATGTATGGATGAAGATACTGTGCCACTCATTTTGATAACTTTTTGCCACATCAAGATAAGATATATAGTACGTACCGCATAAATACCTCAGTGGCAACATCAAGTTCACCCATGTATGACATTGGTACTACTCCATGACAGCAAAGGTCTCTAATAATCAAAACGCACAGTTTGAATGTTCAGGGACTGTGGATATTGATCATTCACAATGGAATCATTTTATTTGCAACACAACCAACTCTCTACTTAAAATGAAAGCTGTTATGCTAGAATTTCTCAAAATCAAGACATAAACTTTTGCTCAAACTTTCCTCAACAAAATTTTACACCACTGCCTTTCAAAAGCAATGAGTTACTTCTCAAATTTGGTACTATTGAAACAAATTACCTGAAATTTATTGATATTTTAAATTCAAAAGGTAGACATTCTTATGTTAAATGTATCGATAAAAATTAAATTTTCTCTTTAAATTACTTCATGAGCTTCAAAATGAGCTCCAACAAGTGGTAGATCAAGGTATTACAAATGTTTGAGAGTCCAGATATATGCCCCCAAGGTCCATTGCACCCTTTGTCACATTTCAAACATTAAATAACCATAGACAGTAGACAAACGTTTCTCTACTGTCTATGGATGAACCAACAAGAACTCATGTTCCACTTCACTGTCAGGTTCCTTTGATGTGTGAAGCTTCAGCATATGTATTACTCAATATTCTTTGCAATGTGCCGGTTTGCATGTTAAGCCAAAGGAGCTCCATGAGAGAATTTCTGTATACCTTGAATAATTTTAACTCTGTGAAATTTCTTTCAGGCTTGATGGCAAACATGTTGTGTTCGGTAAAGTGATTGATGGAATGAACATAGTCCGGAAGATAGAAGCGGTGGGAACAAAATCTGGGAAACCTACGGAGAAAGTTGTCATCACAGATTGTGGAGAACTTGTATGATCAGGATTCCATTGTCATTGGTCCACAGTGGATCATGTGGATGTCATATGACTTTTGTTCAAATCAGTCTGAGCAGCCTGTGTACTGTACATCAGAACAGTACAACATTGGAATGGGCAACTGTGACTTATATTTTAGAGCACTGGGTTTTGGATTAACCCACTAAATGATAAAAGTTACAGAGACTGTTGCCGGATATCACTTATCTTTATTGCCACCATGACTGAGATGTACATCTGCTTACAAGTTACAGATACAGAAAACTGCCATTCAGAACCATACATGGAAATCACACATTTCACCAGCAAATACACTTGCATGGATTGCACAGCATTGCGTCAACGCTCAAGTTGTGCAAAATCTTATAAAAATGACCAGATATTGCCTTTTCTGTTTTGGGGGAAAAATGAAAATGAAAAACGGAATATTAAGTACTAGTCAGACTTCACATTATGGAAAATACAAGTTGGTCAAAAGATCAGGAACACATTTCCCAATCAAAGAATTACTTATTAAGTGTAAGTTTTATGGTTGTACATTTGTTTATGAGAAACCTTTTCTACAAAATATTTTTTAATACAAAGTACAAAAATAAATACATCAGACATTTTCACCATGGCTCTGTGTACTTCACTTTGTTTTCTTGACAAAGACAGCCCCATTAAGAATGTACGCTTGGTTGTCATTGAAATTTCTTCCCACAATACATTGCTACAAAATAAAAGTGGGAGGGTGGGGAAGGTTTTGAGAAGGAGCAAACAGAATAGCTTGACATTTTTAAATACCGGTAGATGGACAGAGGATAAATTGACATGATTCATGTTTGTTCAAGATTTGAACAAGGCCAACAGCATGTGATTAGTGTCTTGTATTCATTGATGTTATGAAAATGTTGGGGATTACAGTAAACACAAAAGAGTATTCATTCTCATGATATGTTAAGTAGCAACAATATAAATACAGCTGACAATGGACAAGTAGCTGCCTGATCTTTGCATACTATGTAGATATGATCAATAAATGTACTTGTTACAGATATTACATTTGTAACTACCATGGCAGTGATACAGTTTAAAGCAGCATCTCCCATACATAAACACTACAGTTACAAGCTGCAGGCAGAACTAAAGAGTGAAAGAGTTTTCTCAGCAAAAAAAAAAAGAATGAATCAGAAAATACAAACTACAACTGATTTCAGCCAAAAGTGTAAAATTGCATACAACTACCTTTCGCAATCAACTGGTATTTGGTGTGCTGTAAGAGGAAAATTTCGGCAGACAGATATGAAAACATAAAATGGCTATTTTAAAAACCTCATACTGCTCACATATCTAAATAATTCTTGATTAGAAAAGGACAAACTGCTTCCCTATCATTTTGAAATTGCAGATTCTGTTCAGGCCTCCAAAGTTCGGTCACATGATTCGTAAACTGTTCTGAGCTATCTCTACTACTTCTGTTTCATGCATACAAAACCCGTACATTTTCGATACCTGTTGCACCAAAAAGTCAAGTGTGTATCTTGAGCATATTGTACTTTAATCCAAATAATTGTAACTCTCTTCCCAAAGCAAACCCACTCTTCATATCTATTAACTTTTTAAAATTGCTATTGGATGACAATCAAATGTGTGGTAATTTGTGCACAGATCAAACCAACTATGTAAGAGTTCGCACAATAAATATGCAGCAATCTTTCAGTTGTCTGAACAAAACTGTAAAAGACCCTTGACATTCAACTATTTACACATTACAATAAGGTGATACAAGTCACCCTTTCATTACAGCAATTCACCCGTACAATACACAATGAAAAAATTTCACCATGCAAGGTGAAGTAATTTGATCAAAAACATAAGAAAGACATGACTGAAAAAGTTACCACTGAGAAAGCAGATTGTCATCTTTTGGTGCTTTGTCCAATCAAATCTTTACAAACTACATAAATCAATTGCACTTTTATAGAGTAATAGTTGTCTCGATGTTGACGGTGACAAGGTACAAAGCATGGCATACAAAGATATACATGTATCACGTCTCATGAGAATCAGTGAACAAATTGCAAATTGACAACTGCAAAGCAATGGGCCAGCTCTGGAACAAAATGTCACTTTCAATGCTACAGCATACTATGGAAAGTGGACAATACAGCAGTACAAACAAATATATGCTAATAAACACTCACATAGGAATAAACACTGTTCTATGTTGATTTCTGTATGTGGTTAAATTTCTACTGTAGTCAATTTAAATTTTCAGTTTCCACTCTTTACCAGATGCTGATATACAGACATATAGTCAAAAATCTATGTTCATGTGGAGATGAATTAATCTTTCTCCTGTCAGACAGTATCACTTCCCCACCTGTCAAGTCCATAAAAAGCAGTATTGAGCCAAAACCATACTTATTTTCAGTCTAACTTGGCTTGGTCTGTTATAGTGACTCAAGTCTGTAAAAATTATGTTTAGAGTATTAATGTTTTCAGGGGCCCCTCAAATGTTCAATTTTTTGAGAGGAATGTAGTGCTTCATTAGTTTTAACCAACTTGACCTGATGGTGAAATGTGAACTTGCACGATAAAGAAGCATTCAAGCGAGTCATTTCAAAATCTTCTGGCATGTTATACCAAATTCTGAATAAGTTAAAAAATAAACAGGTTTCAAATTATGTAAATCATGCATTGTATGCATTCTTACACAGCAATTGTAGATGTCTCTCTGGCAACTGTATTTGATGTTATGCATTTCTTGTTTGCATTCACTGATGATTTCCCAAGTATAAAAAGATGGAAGCCATGATCAACTAAATCAGTTGTTTGTTATCAGTCCTAGCTATTTAGTGTCTTTCGCATAGACCTTGAGTTTTTCAAGTTCATTCTTGATGTCCAGACCAACGGGTCTCTGTGCTTGAGCTATCCATGTGTCAAGTGCGGAGACACCCATCGCTGGATGGGAGATTGCCAGGTAGAGGACACATCTTGCTACACTGCACTGCACTACCCATGGTAAAGTAGTCTGTGCTAAGACTGCACACATCATCTTCAGAAGTTCAACCACGGATTGTTTGTTCGTTGCATGGCCAATGACGCTCACTCCAGTGATGATATGGAACAGCATTATAACACTACTACAGTTCGTACTCTTGTCGTCTTTCAGCTTTTGGCTCCACTCTCGCAGTATTGGCCAGAAGGCTTCTCTGATGAGCCAGTTGTTTGTCCACTCCCAGCCCTGGTACTGTGCAAGTAACTCCATTGCTTTGCTGATTTCAAACCCTGCTGCTGTAAGCTTGGTCTCTCCATTGTGTTCAACAACTAGAATTTTCTGTTTTATATCGACAATGAATTCCTCAGATATACTCTCTGCCGACTGTTTTCCAAATTGCCACCTGCACATAAGTGACAGGTATTTCTCAATCACTTCTTTCTGTTGAGGATCCTTTACTGCTTCAAGTTTTTTCCGCGTAGCAAACTCCAGCACCCTGACTACCGGCTGTAGACTGCTGCTATGTTTTTTCAGTATTGCTGGCCACACACCAACAATAGCTAACAAATGGTGGAGTTTGTCTGGGTGGTCTTGTTGAAACATATCGTAACACAGCACACAAACGCCTTCTCTACAGTTCAGAAGTCTGGACAGGCCTGTGTATATCCTGCACAGTGACAGACACTGCATCAGATCACCTCTTGCCATCACACCCCTGTGAAGACCTGTCAGTATTCCCTCTTGCACTTTCTGCGGCCGGGTTCTGAGTTTGTTTGAGAGTGCTGCAGCGATGCTCTCTTCCTGTGGCGTCAGAACTGGTCTGGTGTTGTCGTTGTTGTTCTGGCACTTAGAGGCAATGACGGGCATCAAATCCACGGAAAAATTCACAGTGTACTCAATAATAGCTGACATGACAGCATTGACTGCTTTGGACTCAGCCATACACCTGATTTTATGCAGCACAGTCTGGAGACATTTCTCTGCATCAGCAAATGAGGGTGCAATTGTTTCTGGCGACGCTATCACATTTCCCTTGGCTTTCTTCTTCCTCTTTTTCTGTTTTTTCTTCTTCTTCTTCTTCTTGTTTTCATCGGGCATTTTGTTGGTAGCTATGTCTGCCCAAAGATCCCCGATTGGTTTATTTGGACTACCGATAGTTGCTGTGTGACCTGTATGCTCTCTTGGGTTGACGAGAACAGAGTCGTCATCAAATGCATCATAATCAGCCAAATCAAAGTCGTCTTCTTTTGTCTCATTCTTCCTGGCACAGTTTGATTCAAATTTCTCTGCATTGTTGGTCTGGTTCTCTTCACAGCTAATTCTATCTGAAGTTGGAATTTTGATGTCAGAGATGTCAACTTCAACAATGTTGTTCTCGCTGACTGAATCCACAATGTCGCCTCCATTTTTCATTAGAAACTGCTCTCTTGGTTTGCTGCTTGCATCACTACCATCTTCTGTTTTGCTGGTTTTGTTATTCACTCCAAAGTCCTTGCTGTCGGCAATATCTTGTGAGCTGTCATGAGTGTCATTGTCAAAGGCTCGTAGAAGGCTTCTTGCTGCACCCATGGGATAGGGTTTAACAGAGATGGCATCTTTTGGTGCTGTGGCCTTGAACTGGCAAGGTGACCTCAAATGACTCGTCCTAGTGGCATTTTCAACTTCTGGATCTACAGTTTGCCCTGTCACACAAGTGTTAACAGTCTGTGAAGGAGGTGACAGAATTCTTGGCGGGGAAGGTAAGATGCACGACATGGGAGATTCCACTTCCGGTTCAGGGGTGTCAGTCAGATTTACAGGAGACATTCGCAGAGGGGATAATGGGGGAGCCAGGTCCCATGCAGCCATGTCAGAAATCACTTCAAATATTTGAAACGCAGTTGGTGAAGAGCATTTTGCTGTCGGCTCTATACAATGTCTGGATGATTCAGTTTTAAATGTACTCTTCACATTCTCTGTTGGCAAAGCATCAGCTTGACTACAGTTGCTTTCATCAAGAGTGCATGCTGATAATATAGACTCTGACATTTCTTTAGATAATGTACTCTTCTTTTGTGCAGATACCTCACATGTGTTCAGCATGTCATCATCATCTGTGTCAAGACTGGTTCTGCTGTTTTCAGGATCTGCCAAAGAGACCGCTTTCAGTTTCTTTTCTCTTTTCTTTGCAGCATTGGTATTTGCGCGATCATCGCCCGTAGTTCTTTTCCGAGACTGC
>LD380707.1:5722-17083 GCA_001465055.1 Ptychodera flava | reverse complement strand
CTCCGTAAACATGAATATTCATAGCAGCAGCAATATATTGTTATGCAACAACTGTAATTCCACCACCTGTGTAACCAGCGATGTTTAGCCCGTGTAGATTCACTCCAGTCTAGTCTCCTGATGAGTGAGTTTCGCGACTCACGAAACAACGTTGTAGAGATGACATTGTAAAATCAATTCTCCAGCATCCCTTATATATCTCGCTCTACTTTTGTATTGAGCACTTTGTATCGGACAAGTCGAACCGCATACTTCGTATATATATATATATATATATATATATATATATATATATATATATATATGCAATATTATGCAATATTATGCAATATTCCGCAATATTTTCTTTTGGAGGCAAATATTCTCTTTTAATTCACTTTTCTCTCAGTAAATTTGCTAATATCAATGTGAATATAAAAAGCTGATTTTATGAAACATTCTTCTTATATGTGGGATTATGCTTGCCAATGATGACATAGCATAGGTATCCGTTGTGTCCTTGGCGTTTATTTGAAGACATTGTTAAAAATCTCATCATTCTGCAAGTGATCGAAGTCTATTCTTTATTCAGAAAAAAGTGTCCAAATTCCGTTTAGATTTTAATTGATCAACATCGCCATCCGGAACGCGACTATCACAAGATTTGTGTGCGGCATAATTTCCATTTCCTCGAAGATAACGCGCCAGATTTTGTCGTCCATTATTTGCCTCGCAAAACGGCAGCTAATGAAAACTGTCATTTACATCGGTTCCAATTTTCTCTTTCGGCGAATTCTTTTGTCAGTAAAACGCCAGATTCTAACCATGCGCCGTCCTGAGATACGGTTATTGAGTAAATTAGATCTTCTACTGGCTTCTTTTATCGCAGTCTACGTAAATGTTTGAAAACTGGCTGCAGGGTAATCTCTGCGAAGGGCTTGCAGGTCTTATCTGCTCTGAACAAACCATGGGAATTTCAATGTATTCAAATCCACGACTTCGTTTTAATGGCTTCGCATTAGAAACGGTCGAAAAAAACAGGCTCCCGCCCAATTACGCAGTGGTGATACAGTGCGAAGGGAATTCACATTTCGTGGCATTTTCCATTTGATTCATTTACAGTTGTTTGGCATTTTTCACCGTTTTTAACAGAACTAGGAATTGGAAAGAGGAAAACAGGCCACATTGTCCATAAACTGGAGAAACCATAGATGGAAGCGCAAGCTTAATGACTATGTTTGGATGTCTTTTCCTGGCCCTGTGGGTTTACCATCGGCTGCGGCGTTTTATTGCTCAAAACCGAACATCAATTACTACAAGTGTAGACAAACAGTACACGGTCTTCACCGCTGAGAAAGTGAAATCGTACTTTCCACACAGCGCATTCAATCGCCGTTGTCTGACCGAGCCATTTTACCAGGCGACATCCTGATCGCATTTTTTAAACCACTGAGCCTCTGTAGTTCTGAAATGGAGATCAAAACATCGGAAATCACTGACACATCGAACTTGCCCTGTTTCGGGTTGAAAGAAAATTTGTATAAATGACAGTTATGTCAAACTACCTTCCTGTACACGCCTGGTACTTAGTCAGTCTCAATACTTTCGACTCGTGCAGATGTGCGTCCATGGTCAGCTTATTCATATTCACAAAAGTACATTTTGACGACTCAAAACGCTTGATTGTGTGGCCAATTTTGCAGAAGTGAACGCGATTTATACCGGGGAGTGCGTACAGCACGCCGGTTAGATCAACACGCAGTCCTTGTTTTGCATAACTTCTTGCTTGTGTAAATAATTCAGTATATACTCCAAACACGACATCAAAGAAGTGATGATTGTATTTCCTTATTGAAAGTATACTCAGCTCGCCCGAAGTAACACTCAAATTCTTAGATGGAATGCCAAGGCCATTCGCCGAAAGCCAACTTAAATAATTTTGTGAGTATTTTCGTTCTTTGTACCGACAACTATATGAAGTCGCTCGTTCAATTCTTCCTGAGCGTTACTAATACGATAATCAGCGGGCCACTTTGCCAGACGAAGCCTGCACAAACCAATGTATGATGAGATCTATGTTGTTCAAAAAATCAGATTTTTCTGTCCGGACTTGTAGTGTCGTTCATACAGGTCAAACTGCGGACAATTCCTACGCTTCAGCCGTGAGAGCGACATTAAAGATTTCCTTTGCTGTCATGAAAATACTGAATCACATTAAAAATTAACGACAGGTATCTCATAAAAAAGTCGCTAGTAAATAAATAGGTTTACGGGGTTGCAGTCTGACTAGTTTTGAGATATAGTGGCTTCATATCAATAAATTGGAAGGTTGTGCTTGATTTATGTCGATACCCTGGCATATTTTACGATAATTTTGTGAATTTTCATCCGTGGTACGACAAATGGCTATAAAATATACCAACTTATGTACTCTAGACGGAATCCACTTTTCCGAATCGATCAAAGAATACCATCCTGAGATTCATCAGATTTGGAGGAACGATTCTAGATTACATTCACGAATTGTCGGATGTCTCTCCGGTATATTAGCGACTAATCTGCGATACTGGCAAATATACAGTCGGGTGCGATAGGATTTTCATCTCAACAGAGTCAATCTGCTAATGTTATTGATAACATCAAAGTGTGCGTGGGCGTCCATATGTATAAAGGGACGGTGGTATGTTCAATAGTGCAGTAATGTTTATTGTTACCTTTTTGAAGACGAGGAAGTTTTTAAATTGAATTTTTTTCCAGAATTTTCTGAGATGCTAAATCTCACAAGCATTGTCTACACAACTTAAAGCAAAATTAAATTATGGATGTATCGTCAAATAAGCCGTGGGCTAACAATATAAACTTTTAGGCCTTGATAAACATAACATTAATGGATGTATCGAGCACTGACCAAGTGCCACTGTACTGACGTTTCGACATAAGTTGATGACGTAAATGTGATAGTATCTGCTTTGCGATAAACGATACTGAAAATTAGGGCGGGAAAACTATCGAAAGTAACAGTGAATTCTCTTCACGTTCCGGTGAGCGTTTCCCGGTGTGACCTAAGCATCGCGGCACCAAACAGTTGCCTTCAATCGCACACTACATGTACTCTGTTTTAATAAACGTAAACACATCAATGCTGATTCCCAGCCCACTACTTCCACTACACACGGTGCGACGGTACATTAAAATTTCCGCAGAGACGCAACCGAACTGCTCTCTACCGAGCTCTCAACTGTAAGTGAGTTGTTTCGAAAGCGCATCCGGAGAGTACGGCTCGTTTCCTACACGCAACGACGTGCAAATAATGCCCGAGAGACAACAACAAGAACCACTGTCCCTTGGCAGAGAGAATTGACACGAACCTCGCGAAGAAATCATCGAACAACCTTACCCAGTTGTATTTTTGTGTACCTTAAACACATAAAGACAACTGGCCTGGAGAGACATTTATTAAGCCACTGCGACGCGATGTAGAACCAAGGGATGCACTTGATATAACTTGTTTATTTGATACAGCGCATGCATACCCCAGGTACTTGAGAGAGAGTCTCATAAATATAAATATATTTAAATTTGCTTCCACTCTCGGTTAAAATAGAATAATTAATTCATCCTCTGAAAAAGCCTGATGCGTTTACAGTCTCGTCTTTTGTCACCGTTGCAGACGTGAAAATCTGCTAGTCTATAGGTCTGTTGCAGCGAACGACCCAAAAGGCTCTCCCATGACAATGTTGAGTGTGATTTCATGGTGTCGAATATCGTCACCATGTACTGTATTTGTCGCGGGTATTGACTAAAACGAAAGAAGACAAGGAAGATGAATTGGTCAAGGGTTCCGTTTAGGTGCAAACAGCACCAACCTGGGTTATTGGATTCATAGAATAAAGAAAAAAGCATTGCATTTTAACTGGCGAGGGTAAGTCTCGATATTATGTATATCGTCTGATCTTTAGACGAAAGATCACTCTTTTCCCGCGAAATTGAAATGTATGACACAAAGTCGTTTTGGAGACGTCAATTTCAAGAAAAAAATCATCCATTTTGACATGAAAAGTCTTTCTCATGACCGGGAACCGCTAAATCTATTTCTAGCATCGTAAATATTACCTTTTTTTGCCTTCATATATTGTTGAATATCTCAGATAGCGATGAGTGTGTTTGTTATTCGTAAATTTATCCAGGCAAAAGCTAACGCTGGGTTTATTAACCCTGTGGTGGCCAATCGTAAATCACGATCTCTGCGTTCAGAAAGGGCAGAGTGGATTACTTTTTCTATAACAAGCAATTGTCGTGCACTGCTGCGAATGGGCGTGATTCTGGATACGCTTCTGTCAGGTTCGCTTTGCCGTTCACAAAATCTCTGTTACCGTAGGCGTAACCTTTCGAGCACCTTTCGAGAGAGCTGTGTCCCCTGGCCGTAGAGCGGCGTCAGAACCGCGGGGGGATTCGGGGAAAAGATAGACGAAATAACTGCTAAAGAGCCACAGTGGATAAGAGCACAAATAGCGAACGTCATTTGGCTGATATAGGCGGCAGTGTGCTCGGAAAGATAAATCAAATGTTGATTAATTCCGACAACATATTGCCAACCAACAAATGGAGAACATATTTTAATTGATGTGTGATGGTGTGCGCCACGGGTTTAATCAAGTGGGGTGATTTCCACAGCACACTGTTTTGAAAGTTATGAGTCATCATGCAACATCATTTAATCTCCATCAATATTTCAATGTCCATTGTTTGGAGATAATGATAATTTGTCGGATCTACATGACAAGAGAGAGAGAAATCCGGAAAAAAATATCGTTGGTGTATTAGGATTAAATCTATCTATTATATCGGCTCGCCTTGAAAACAAGTGTGAGTCGACATGCAGTACCAGCAAGGTTGCGTGATTGTTCGTCGGGACATCGTGTAAAATGCGTTTCTCCCCTTTCAGCTCCCTGACATCCGTTTGCCTGTGCGAAATCTGGGCGTATTCTGTGATAAAGAATAAACTTACATATTCGCAAATGCAATATACGTACGACGCCCGTCAATCTACCATTAATCTTAACAGCTATTAAATTATAAACATAACCAGATGTGAACTGAATGTGCTCACGTATTTTACAACAGGTTCATTAATAGTAGTACGCTTCACAGAACAATCAAATATCTGTTATATCATTATGTGTAGCAGCTTTCATCAACTTTCACACAATACTCTTAGAGTCAAATCACTAATTACAAAACTTCATTTAATATGCAAATGAGCTGTATATAACTTGACACTGCTCAATGCTTCATTGGACAATTAGATATCTATCAGATCAAGATATGCAGCACGTTTCATCAAATTTAATGCTGTAATTTTGGAATAATATCATTAATTACAAAGTTCATTAAATATGCAAATGAACCCTTAATTAACTTGACAATACTCAATGTTTCATAACACAATTAGATATTTATCCGATGAATATCTGTAGCAGGTTTCACCAGATTAACTGCCGTAATTTTAGTGTTATATACCTAATTACAAAGTTCACTAAATATGCAAATGAACCCTTTATTAACTTGACACTGCTCAACGTTTCATAGCAAAATTAGATATTTATGAGATGAATATCTGTAACAGGTTTCACCAAATTTTGTGTCGTAATATCAGAATTACATACCTAATTACAAAGTTCACTAAATATGTAAATGAACCCTTAATTAACTTCACACTACTAAATGCTTTACAACACAGTCAGATATCTGTCAGATCAGTATGTGCAGCGGATTTCATCAAATTTGGTGCATCTATTTCAGAGTTATATGAATAATTACAAAACTTCATAAAATATACAAATGAGCTATTTATTAACTTGACACTCAGTGCCCAATGCTTTTCAGTACAATTAGATATTTATCAGATCAATATCTGTAGCAGGTTTCACAAGATTAGCTGCGCCGTAATTTTAGTGTAGTATACCTAATTACAAAGTTCATTAAATATGCAAATGAACCCTTTATTAACTTGACACTCCTCAACGTTTCATAGCAAAATTAAATATTTATGAGATGAATATCTGTAACAGGTTTCACCAAATTTTGTGTCTTAATATCAGAATTATATACCTAATTAAAAACTTCATTAAATATGAAAATGAACCCTTAATTAAATTCACACTACTAAATGCCTTATACCATAGTTAGATATCGGTCGGATCAGTATCTGCTGCAGATTTCATCAAATTTGGTGTAGTTATTTCGGAGTTAAACGACTTATTACAAAACTTCATAAAATATGCAAATGAGCTATTCATTAACTTGACACTGCCCAATGCTTCCAAGTTAGATATATATCAGATCATATTTTTTGCATATATCATCAAATTTGGTGCAGGAACTTCAAAGTTATGTCACAAATATGCGAATGAGCAGATAATTGAAATGACACTCCCAGTATCATCACAATGTTCTGAGATTGTCATCTGTGAAAATATATGTCGACACTGTCATTATTGCCTCGATAGGGAACCATTATATGAAAAAAAAATTATATGTCATAACTTCACTAATATGCAAGCAACTAATCAAAATCTAATCAGTTCTTGCAAGTAGCATATAGTACCTGTGTACCAAATCTGACTTGAATCTGTTCAGGCGTTTTTGAGTTATCGTGTAAACAGACAAACAGATTGACAGACAGGCAGACAGACAGAGACACACACACACACACACACGGACAGACAGACATCGCTATGACATTAGCTCACGTGTGTGAACACGTGAGCTAATGATGCCAGTTTTATCAAAAAAGCAGAACTCGTCTTAAAATAAAACTGATAATGAATAGAATATTTAAAATCGAGAGATACATAATGACAGGAAGAAGGGAAGGAGATATGACTCAAATATTTTTAAAGTGCAAGATGAGAGGTTTACTTTTAAACAGCCTATGTTTTCCCTCGCAATTGTGTTTTATGTAATGGTAAGGTGATGGGAAAACCATTTTCTGCTAACAAATACGAATGGATAAGCATGAGAAAGAGAAGACCTGCTTTTCGCTCAGCGATCGATTTTAATTTTGTGTCCCTTGTATCAACTTACACACAGCGGTGCGTCGTTGCTGATGAATATTTCACCGCGAGTTCAACATAACACACGACCCATCGGAGCAGATGTTATGTCTACCGGCAGCAAAAGTATAGTGATCTTGGCAAAGGGTTTAAACATATGTTATCAGTCAGTTAATAATGCAAAACCAGTGCTACTGGACACATGTATTATGATCTACATTACATGGCAAAGACCATGCAGCCAAGAATTGCATTGCATGTGTGTGGTAATCGGTAGGTAATACGTTCCAGGGTCAATCGGGTTCATAAAAACCTTATTCAAGCTCATCCTATCTATCCCCGCTCAGTGATTTACATTTCACTCATTCGCCTACATATGGGGGAGGTAAGCCCACACATGAAAACTACGCTTAGGGAGCCGTCATTATTTACAGCCTTGGGGGGGGGGGGGAATTCAGAGGATTCATTGCGGGGGTCACTCAAAAAATTGAAAACTTCAAGAGGGGTTTGCTCAAAATGTGGAGAGGAAGAGGGGGGGGGGGTTACTCAATTTTTGGTGCAGAATAAATTAAGTGTTCAATGTCATTTTCAAACAGTTTTACCGAGTGCAAAATAAATTGAAACATCTCTCAGATTGCACCATTACACACAATTTCTCGAAATTTTCGACGCGAGAGGGGACACCTTCCTCTCATGCTCTCCCCCTTGGGGTGTTCTAACAGTTGTAATCAGTAAAAAAGCAAATTGAAAACACCTCTTAGATTGCACCAGACTGCACCATTGCACACATCAATTTCTCAAAATTTTCCATGCAAGATAGGGGCAACCTCCTCTGGAACTTTTCCCCTCAGCCTCTCGCGTGTTCTCCCCCCTTGTACTTTCAAATTCTGCCAGATATCTGTCAGATATCCTAGTGAAAACCCTGTCATGATACCCATCCATTGTTGGATACTGGTTATAGCGTGAGCTTTTATATCTGCATTTTGTTGTCACTTTGAATTTCATTTTGTTGGTTTCACCTTTTTTAACTGTCATGAGATAACCCATAATAATCTAGCAGGGTACATCAGGATTTGAAAGGTCTTTACTATTGCTGCATTGCTGTATTTTTGTAAATTTTACAAATACATGTATTGGTACTTAACTCTTCTAAGGGAGGGGGTCAGTCAAAATTTCTGAGTTAGAGAGGGGGTTACTCAAATTCATCATGGTTGACAGGGGGGGGGGTACTCGAAATTTCGGAGTTTCCGATGAAATTCCTCTGACCCCCAGGCCATAAATAATGATGGCTCCCTTATTTTGATTGATTTTCGTGCAAAGCGTTCATTTTCTGTTGAATGTGCTGTTTTTATGTCTATTATCTAATGTCTGTTTTATATGTTATATTATGAGAATAAAATAATGCCATTGAGTCACCTAATCGCAGTTGTTCAATCGGGGCCATATTTATTTTCCTTTATTTACACAGCCGTATCCATCCATCCAGAAAAACACAGGTAAGAGATAAACACAGAGACACAACTGGCAAACTTGTACATGGGGGAGAACACGCGAGAGGCTGAGGGGAAAAGTTCCAGAGGAGGTTGTCCCCTATCTTGCGTGGAAAATTTTGAGAAATTGATGTGTGCAATGGTGCAGTCTGGTGCAATCTAAGAGGTGTTTTCAATTTTGTAAACCAAATACAAAGTTTTAAAATATTCTTAAACCACGTAAAGTGACAGAAAAAAAATCACTGTCACCATTTTCATTAAATTGTCTCGGGATTCTGATAAAAAGACCTTTGCGAACACAGTTGACTCTGCCATCTGTCACTAGCTGACTCTGACTCTGACGCAATATGAAAGTAGGCCGAGTTAAAAATCTTGACGCATGAAGACCGAAGAAAGAAGTTGTGATGTTTACATTAAACTTTGCATTTATGTATAAAAATATATTACCAAAATCATCCCTCTAGTTTGCATAAAAAGTTGATGTTATTATTACAAAAACCGCTAATTATTTTACGGGGAAATGTTTAAAACTTATGCTGCACTCTTTCTATTGTGTCATGTATATGCAATGTTTATTTGATTTGCCCGGCTAGATAATTTCCCTGCATAGACCACGCTTTAAACAATGATATTTACCGTTCAATTTTAAATTTTATCTTTGAGGGACGAGTGTTTTCCCCAGTATATTTATCAAGTAAGCAAGAAGTAATGCAATCAATTCAGAATCAAAGCAGCAGACCAGTATTAGGCATATAAAGTGCTTCTGGAATCCGGTCTCTGATGATCCGTACACAGATTTTAAATCATATTAAGGTAGAATGCGCCTCGGGGACAGAATTCGGACTCTTAATTGTTCCAATACTTTTTGGTTTACCACTCTTGATGACTCATTTGAAGGCCCTTAGAGTAAAAAAAAAATTACCCTCCAAGTTTTTCGAGCATCGATAATTTTAGATTCCCAGATTATTTAATACAAGGATGGTGGCCATTTTGATTTACAAATATCGATAAATGTAAAGTAATTAGTTTCACTAATATCAAACTTTGCAAAGTGACCCCAGATTTCTATTCTTGGTTTGAGAAGAGAATGGCTGAAAGTTTCATAAAGGAAAGTTTAAGCAAAAGTTCACACATCTATCACTCTGTTTATTTTAATATGATGTGTTGTCCTCCCTCCCTCACTAATAACATCTTCAAGACGCGCTTCTCTAACCACATGCAATCATTACGTAACGAGAAATACAAGAACAGTACTGAGTTATCAAAGTATGTATGGAACTTAAAAAGTGAGGACCAAGTCTTCGACATTTCATGGTCAGTTATTGACAAAGCATCGAGCTACTCTAACATGAGCAAGCGATGTAATCTTTGTATATCAGAAAAGCTGCACATTATCAATGCTGACAAATCTACACTGTAAAACAAACGCTCTGAGTTGGTTTCAAAATGTCGCCACCAAAACAAATATTATTTATCAAATTTTAACTCCACCTACAAATAGAATGGTATGTCCAAAACATGTAAATGAGAGTGTTGCTAAGAATCCTTTCACCTCTGTATGAAGATTGCTGGCTGCATGAAATTTAAGTAACAGATATTATTACTTTGTACTTGAAGTAATATAATATGGGCCGCGTCAAGCAAAAACCTACCGGATGGTAATGGATACAATGTTGCACAATATCAGTTCTAAAAATTGATACTTTGTATGAGAGTTTGCGTTTGCGCGCCCACAGACCTGTCGGCGATAAAATCATGGGCTCGTTTCTTTCCTTTAAATCCTCTTCGAATTAAAAACATTTACAGTAAGAAATATCAAAAGTAGATAGTACCAAGGTGCGCTGAACTGTAGATACTCGTTTCTCGCATTTTCGTTCTACATTTTGAAACGTAAAGTTTAGGGTGTAATCAATCACCGCCAAAAATATTTGCATATGAAAGAGTTTCCCGCCCATAGCTCTTGTCGAGCCATCATCAGTCCGCAACCTGCTGTGTCGTACGTTGCTTTCCTCTCTAAAATCATCGGCATTTCTCACAGTAAAATGTGTTCAAGAGTTCCCGTTGACCTTCAATTCGACGAAGATCTAGGGCAATTACAGCGCTTGTCTTTTTAGTGTGGAGTTTCAGGGTTTGGCACACACGGGTTTCTTGACTGTAACGTACAAGTTGTTGTACTCCGACACATAACATCAAAGGATGCGTCGATTGCCGCACGTTCTCTTATCATGCAGAATGTTACGGAGCTATAACACTGTAGCAGAACTTTTACCTAAGAGTGACAGTAATCTTTCCCGATACAAGCCTATGATTGGTTCAAACCTTCGCAGTCTCGGTCAAACACATCGGAAGACTATTCCATTTAGGCCTAACATCAAGGGATGTGATTTGCACTAAAGGGCGTGATTTGTACCGGGAATATTAAAATAAATGCAAAAATTGAAGCTATTTGTTATGAAATTGACTAAACATTTATTTGTATTGTACCCTGAAGGGTAACACTCACTCAGTGTAGCCAGGTTTGACTTCCATAACGGAAACCACCTGTGTATTCAGTGTTCATCAAAACTTGCACATGAAAACTTGTTTCCGCCAACTTTGCTCTCTGAGAGCAGCGGCGCAGATAGGCAGGCTCAGATTGAACTCATTGCAATAAACAAGCACGAGTGTAGTACCAAGTCCAAGTCCAATACAGGGGAAAACACAGACAATTTTACACAACCCTTTGGACTCGTACACCGAGTCCTAATTAACAGACGTTTGCATGGATGTGGCTAAGAAGTTTGTGCACTGGCATCTCTGCTACACGAATAAAGTGCGCCGCGTACCGGAGTTCAAAT
>LD380706.1:12506-25907 GCA_001465055.1 Ptychodera flava | reverse complement strand
GAAGAGGACTCTATCCTCTCTGAGGACCTGTAATCAAAGCACCCATTAACAAGTTGGGACTGTGTCATCAACGATGACTTGTTCCTTTTTGCAACTTTTTTTATTATATTATATTTATTAGACTTTGCAACCAAAATACCATAACAAGTACAGACAGGTTGAATTGTTACAATGATATAAAAAAAAATCATAAAATCACAAAAAACTACACTATAAAACTGGAGTAAGAAAGTTAAAATATGTGAGCATTATAAAAATTGTAATACTAGCGAACCATAAGCATAAAAAATCACTTGTTGGTCATTTACTCATGGTTAATTAAAAGTTGCAACACTTTGCAAATATGTGTGATGAGGAAGAAAGTGGTAACACCAAAACTACGAGCTGGCAAAAAAAAAAATTATTTCTGATAGTTACAGAGAGCATATGGAATAAAACTATTTTGAAATCTTTGTGTGCGGCATCTAAAAGTAGCATATTGTTTTGAGTGGCGAGTCCTTCTGGTAGTACTAGGGTTCATCAAGTAGTTCAATCTATCACCATCAGTACAAATTTGCTTCACTATGACAAATAAACATTGGAACAATGTACAGGAAAGCTGTTATCCTTATCTGTATGAAAGGCACTGTCAATGGAGACTCCATTACAAAATTTGCATGACGTATGCTTAGCCATGCATGGTGAGAGATGTGCACTTGAATTATTGAACTCGACTTTTTTGGTACAGACCGTAAAATGTTTCATTGAATGTTTAATCTAGTCTGGCTGCAAGCAGAGTTGAGGTTGTGCACATTTGAGCACTATTTCAGCGTGTTTCAAGGAGTCAAAGAATACAAACTATTTTCCATATTTAACAAAATTTATGAAAAAAAAGATCAAAGAGAGCAACTTTGTCCCTTTAATACAGGGCCAAAGAAAGTTTTAGGGAGTTTTGATGTGTTGAAAAAAAATGATTTGTTGATAACTTTCATTTTAACATCCCATACAGTAAATATTGGGCTGAGTAACGGCTGATAGAATGGCGCCCTCTGTTGTCTGGCAGCCAATGTGTTGATTTGTTGCTACAAGCTATGGCAATCATGAAATAAATACAGTTATAACAGAAAAAACATGCTCTCAGTATCACCAGGTATATGCCAATATAGCTGTGAATGAAATACATGGCATTACAGAAAAATGTGTCTATTTGTGACTGCAATACCGATATGAGGTTTGACCAATTTGCATACAAGCATCTCTGTAAGAATTCATTTTCAGGCCCTTACACCCTGGACAGACACACCTGTGATGTACCCGACAGTGTATTACCCAACCAGATGATTGGCATCTTTTGTTGTTGTTTTTATTTTGCAGCTTGACTTGAGCAACAAAATTGAAATGGAAGGCTGTCAGGAGGAGGAGATGACCCATGGAAAGATGGACAGTGAAGTCGGCGATGTTACCAACACAGAGCAAGAGGACGAAACATCCATTGGTGAAAAAGAGCATGATGTCCCATCTGTATCTCACAGTAGTCCCATCCCACAGAGGAAAGACCAGGAAGCTGCCGGTATCAATGAATCTCCATGGCAACAGAGTTTGAAGAGAAATGGGTTGCCCAGCAACAGGGACACTAAGAGAGCAAAGCTCGAAGCAACAATAAAGGGCATTAAAGGGAAAGTCACTGGAGAGAAGAAAGTGCAAACAAGAGAGAGAGATGAGGAAAGTCACCATGGTGACGAAGACTGTCTACTGCCCAAGATACTGAATGTTTACTCTTTGAGAAGGGACCAGGGTAATTCTGTCCCGTCCGAGGGCAAAGCAGTGGGGTCAGAGGGCAAAGGTCAGGAGGAGAAGGTCGAGGATGTAACTGTGAGCAGCACTTCGATGCTTCAGGAAGGGGATCTGAAAAAACAGAGTTTAGAGAACAATCCTGATTTTGAGGATTTGCGAAGATTGGCCGACGATGAGATGTCGGTGATGCAGAATCTTGTGGAGGAATACGTCACACAAACAAACAAAGAGGAGGAGGGCAAGGATCCGACAGAGGGAGAGTACCGAGTAGGATCAGGGAGACACGATGGGAAAGAGTCGGAAAATGCAGGTGACTCTGTCTACCAGGATGGAGAAGAACATGACTGTGAAATCGACTCTTCCATGCAACCGGACGGAATCCCGAAGTCAGCTTCCATTTCCACCCAGACAAGCGAGCGCAACAGAGGCGCCAATCCGGCGTCGGATCAGGCTACGGAAGCGAAGACCGATGCGTACAGCGCCGAAGATGAAAGCCTGCAGTGCAAACACTGTGACATTCAGTTCATGGACTCGGTTCAACACACTTTGCACGGCAGCTGGCACCACAGCGAGGCCGAGCCTTTCAAGTGCAAAGGTTGCCTGATGGACTGCGGCCAGCGGGACAAGTTCTTCTGCCACGTCACGCGCATGGCCACTTCTGAACACCTGCCTGAGGTCAACAGCGATGCCACGGGGTCAAGGGTCAACACGCTACGACCTAGCAAGAACGTTGGAGGAGGGTTTGAATGCACGTACTGCGGCTGGAAGTTCAGCGATGTCGTCCTCTACACTCTCCATACCAGCTGGCATCAGAATTCTGAGGTTCCATTCTACTGCAAGGGGTGCAAGACAGCGTACAGCAGCCAGGAAGATTTGGTGTGCCACATAACAAGAATTATTATATCGCCTCATTAATCAGCGTTTGCGCCAAAGATGAGGAACATTGGTAAACGATTTAGAAACCCTAGCTGCAGTCCCCTAATCTGATTGCGTTGGTATACTCTGCTAAATGTACTAGGGAACCCTGGTAGCATTTACCTGCCTACCGCCCTCAACAAAACCCTTTCATAGTGAGGTCAATATTCAGCACATAATATTTAATATTCAACAACCTTGATAGGTCAATATTATTATTTAAAGCCTGTCAAATATCTACCTGTGGAGGAGATGTAGATATTTGACAGGCAAGTAAGCCTTGCTAGTTAACATCACATTACATATATTTTAGAAACACCAGTAATTAAGTCATATATTTCTCTATATAATACTATGTCAGAAGTCAAGACTGTTTAGCATGATGACTTTTCATACACTGGCTAGCTCCCATAACTTAATTGTTTAGTTAATAAGTCAATACTGGTACATATTGTACTAGTACGTAAGGATATTGACTTCAACTTATATTTGATTGATGTGAAATGTGTAATATGGACAATCAGAGTACAAACGTCAAAAGTGCATGCCTGTAACATCAGCCAGTTGATGTTGGTATGAACCACTGGTCAATACAAGATCATTTGTAACTGAAAAGTACAATGACTTTTTTGCAGTGTGCGGTATGTTATAGCTACAGACCTGTTTTCTGGTCAATATTACTTTATTATTGCACCAGAGGGAAGTCACTACCTTATTTAAATTAGCCAATCACTGTTAGCCAATCACTGTGATTGTTCTCAGGTTATAGCATGATCAGTGAAGAATATTAACATGGACACGTTTGAATCAATTGAAATCTCTTTAAGAGTTCCCAAGTATAACCCTCTCACCGCCATGGTTTGACCCAAAATCATTGTTATCAATGGGGACTGTGGACCTGTTTACAGGGAATTGGGGGTGAACAGGTTAAATGGGTTTAGAGTTGAGCCAATCAAATAGGAAAACTAGTTTCCATGCAGTGATATTTTGGGCTTTTACTGAGATAGTTGCTAGATCACATACTGAGACGATATCTGCATGCATAAGTCAAATATAACAGATTGTGTAGAAAAATATAACCGATTTGTGCATAGGCTACCGAGCACAAAATCTATATTTTTGTATTTGTGGGGTCGGACCAAATAGTTTGAGCTTCCATACTGCAAGTTCTAGACAACTTTAACGGTACATGTCTCACACCAAAAGAATAAGATTGCTGAAAGGGACATAAAGCTGTAACTTGTGGCAAGTTTTTCAGTATTCTGCTTCTGTATATCAACTACCGTGTCTGACCCTAATCCGTTTGTCATGCTGAAATTTTGAGTATTCTTTTTGTCAACACAGCTTGTATGTGTGTAGCGATCATTGTTTCTTGTTTACAAATGAATTCTAGTCCGGACTTGAATACAATTTTCAACAATAACAATGTAGACTATACTCATATAGGCTGTGTTGATATGCTAAATACTTGGCATTAAATTACAGTTTAGGGATTCAATGCAGAAAGTGTAGGGAAACCACAAAACAAAAGTTCTGAAAAAATAACCAAAGATACAGCTTATTGAGCTTTAAACTATGGAGCCATTGAATTCCAGGAATTATGTTCTGATTTACTTGATGTGTTGTGAAGAGATTTACTTTTGCGTAGCACCGTTACACTGTAAATTATTCAATGACCTTGTGGGTGATATTTACCGTTGTCAAACATTGGCCCTTCTGAAATGCCTTCCAATTTTCCCAGTCAGTATTATCAGGTCCGCTTCCAATTGAAACATTGTCCTCCTATCTATGTAAAATACATGATCTCATGTGCACATATTTTATTAAATTTGAATATTCTGTTCCAAGTAAGACATTAAGCTGAGATGTTAGGACACGCATATACAAGGAGAGAGACCAGGAGAATATATTGTTTGAATAGCAATATTGACCTAAAATAGAGAACCATTACCCAGTGATTAAGTTCCATTGTACTATACTGAGCCAGCTAAGCCAGCATCAATGCATGAAATCATTGTCATTCCATAGGAAACATTGCAGATATTTATTTATACACTCTCTAACATAGAACAGCTGTCAAGGAAAGAATAGATGCAGTAGGTAAGGATTTTGCCATCTTTGTGTTGTTCTTCAAAACGTCTCAATTTCCATATATTATATTGTACGTCCTCCTATTACAGTAACAACTCCAATTGAAAGATTCAATCGCAGCAGAGATGAGTTAGAGGTCAATGTTCTTTTTATGACCTTTGGGTCATGTGATCTCATGAGTACCCTTTATGCTGGAAATATCTGGTACTAACATGAATAACTAATATAAACCTTGAATGTCGGGAAATTCCTTAGAGTTGCTGTATGTGTTCACGGTGCGTTGTCATGTAGGTTATAACATTGGTAATGGTAGTCGAGGGGTTAAATGTCACCAAATCATGTTGAGACAATTGCTCTCGATTTACCCATAGAGGGCGCTCTGACAGTCGAATAACGCAGGGGCCAGGGAAAGGATATTCAAACAATGCTCTCCATACGTGATACATGCTTGATTTCATTTCATGTACATGATTGTACATGTTGAAACAAATACTGTTGATGAACGAATACTGCCATCTTAATTTCTTTATAGTACTCACCTTTGAAGAGGTGAAAAATATACGAAATCTTCCAGAAATACACTGAGTTAAAATTAAATGTGACAAAACGATGATAGTATGTATACACTACATATATCTATATATTTCATTCAAAGTAAAAAAAGCTTTTATGTCACAAATAGCATATTTATTTATTTTGCCAATGTATAAAGCATTTGTAAAGATTCTGCCATTTTATTTTAAACACTAGTTCTGTGTTCCTAGAAGTGTGATTATATACACTTGCCTTGCTTTCAAGTGATTTTGCATGCATGACTGTCAGACTGTTTTTATACAATAGCTTTAGGATAGTATGCGCCTTGAAACTTGATAATCTAAAACTTGTTTCAAGGCACGATGAAAGTCTTTCAAGTTAGTTGAAGAATTATATCTTGATCTATAATTACCATGTTTGGGTGAACGTCTCACCCAAAGTTGAAACCTGCACAACTGTTTCCAGTGGTTTGGGTTATTCCATATATTTATCTATAGGGGTGACAGGGTGTTAACTTTTTATCAGTGTTTGCACCGTTTTTATGTGCTATCCAAATGCACTGTATGTCTTATTTTCTTCTGTGTGGTACCAACTGCGGAAAAGTTAATTAGTATATTCTTGGTAGTGTTGTTTGTTTGATATTATAGAACAGACATTATCATGTAAAAAGGTATTAGATAAAAAGACAATAGTGTATTCTTGTAATTAGATTTTCAGAAACTTGCTTTTGTTACACCACTTTTACCCAAACTTGTCACCATTTAATTACAGAAATGTTTTATTCCATCACGGTCCCTCCACAAGGAGGGACCGTGATTCCATTCATCTAGGCGGGGTTGAAGAGACCCGCAATGGAAATACACAATTATCAGACAGAACTTGTTTTACATCATAATTTGAGATTGCTGTAAGATTGCCATAGATTGCAAAATGTATTGTAAGATGTCCTGAAGTTGTTTGCTAAATATTATTAGTTTCAACATACCTTAGGGATCAAGAAAACAACCTTGTAATTGACACACAAAAAAAACAAAATTGATTTGAAAATCGTCAAATGATTGTAAGCTACTGGCCCTTCATGTGGCAGAAAGGAATTTTCTAGCTATCAAAATGAATCTCGTACCAGTGCAATACACCTAGCAACATGTCTGCCCTTTGATTTACAATAGTCACCCAGTGCCACATTGAGTGTTCTCCCTACGAATTTCTGATAACATAGTGGCTAATTTGCATAACTATAATTGTTATGTTAATGAATTTTTGTTTATCGTTTTAGCAAAATTACAGATTCATGGCCACTATGCTTTAATTTCTCTGGGGAGAGCAGTGATATTGAAAGATTACAAGTAACCAGATAATTTCCAGCGGTGAGCTACCAAAAACAAAATGCAATTTTCAGTTTTATCATTCACAGTATCCACATGCTGAACAATCACAAAAAACAATGCATGATGCACTGCACAGTCACGCGACACATTGCTTCACGATCGGTACAGTACCGATCTGTGTACTGTACCGATCGGTACAGTACTGATCTGTTTATTGTACCAATCTGTACAGTACAGATCTGTTTACTGTACCGATCGGTACAGTACCGTTCTGTTTAGTGTACCGATCTGTACAGTATAGATCTGTTTAGTGTACAGATCTGTACAGTACAGATCTGTTTACTGTGATGACTGGTACAGTACAGATCTGTTTACTGTACCGATTGGTGCAGTGCAGATCTGTTTACTGTCACCAATTGGTACAGTACAGATCTCTTTACTGTACTGATCGCGAAGCAATGTGTCGCATGCCTGTGCTGCACAGGCCCTAATCTGCTCAATTGTCAGTTGAATTTAAACATGTACAATACAAAGACAGAAATCTGTCGGTATTTTCAGTACTGTGTACATCTTTTTTGTATTTCATCATGGTCCAAACTGCCCAACATTTCCATGGCGATAACTTTTCAATATTTGATAAAAAATTTCAGTTTTTGATTTTTTTTCAGCTGATAATTTTAACAACCTTCAATCCACCAATGAGAAGTGACAACAACCGCATGCTTTTTCCACTTTCATATAACACATTTTATTTCTTTAAATGTTAGAATTTATGCATTATTATATGTGTATACGATCATTTTTCCCAAAAGCTATATATGTATATTCTTTATCCTCTATATTTTAATCTGTAAAAAGCATTTACCTTATATATTTTACCCTATTTATTCTGTTAATGGCTATCACAAAATTTATTTGTATTATTTTTTTGCCAATACAATGATGTGACATGGACACTGGTTGTGACCTTCATATGCTAATTATATTACACTTGTTTTTTTCTTTGTTATTGAAAAGAGCTACATGTATTGTTTCATGATGTGGCCACTTTTCTCATGGAATTTGTATTTGATGTACTTTGTAATATCTGTGACTTTCGATATATTTAGCATTATTTTTTATACTCTTTGTTGAATACACTCTCTTGTCCTACTGCCTAGATCATCTTATGGTAGTATGTGCCCCGGGGCCTGATATTTGGACTCAAATTTTTTAATTTCGTTTCTGATCTACCAATTGTCGGAGCTCATTTTAAAGCTCTTAGAGCAGGAAAAATGTTCGCTGTCTTAAGATTTTTTGAAAATTGAATTTTAAACATTGATAAATGTAAGTTTGTTCTAGTTCGAAATTTTGCATGGTGACTCCTGATTTTTATTCTTGATTTAGTGAAAGAATGATCGACAGTTTCAGCAAAAGTTTAAGTCTTTCACTTTTGAGATGCGTACTACCTTGAATACCAAGTGTTTCAACTTGTCAATACTATATAGCGTGTGTGTGCGTCTTGCCCAATGTAATTGCTTACATGGGGATTTTTGTCCTGACTTGAATTCAGGAATCAACAATGAATAAATGAATAAATTTGCATATTTTACACAAATGCGTTATGTTAGCCAAGGTTATACCATGGAGGTACCTCCATGGTTATACTAAGTATTTCAAAGTTAGGCAGAAAATAAGAAAACACTCCTTGAATAGGTCAAACCCGGAATTCAAATTGACTGCGGTGCAAACAAATCCATGTGCGCAAATGCGCACAGAAGTATGTGTATTTCCATACTCGTTTGTACACACATGGGTTGGTTTGTTCGGTATTCACGTAATTTCTTGGGCGTACTGAGTCTGTAGAATACAATGTGTCATATGGTCCTTTTTAATTCCATAGTAGAACCATTGACCAAAAGTAGTGAAAATATCAAAATTTGCAGCTATCTTTCGTCGTGACTGTATTGCACATTTTTCTCACTGAGATTATTGAAAAAACAAGAAGACCATGAGGTTTCCAACGACAACAAAAGTTACTTTAGAGAACACAACTCTCCCGGTGTCTGTGAACTATGTGTGACCTTTGACCCAACTCTGCTTTTTAGGGTAATTGTTTTGTCTCAGAGATGATGCGTAGTGCCTGTTTATGTACTTTCATGAACAAGACCTAGCCATTATGAAGCAGAAAACTTGGTTAATAAAAAGAGGAAATAATTTCTCTCTGATGATAAAAAATTGTAGAGGTTGTCAAAGGCAAACAAAAAGGATTTGTTTCTGGTCTTTGACACTCAGCAAAAGGTGATTTACTTTTTTTTCCTTTTTATGTAACAATGCTGGTTTGGCATATTGATTCAACAATTATTGTCAAATTTGTCTTTTATTACTGGCTGTAAAATACTTCTGTTTTCTTTTTAGCAGTTTTGGACATGCATCATAAAAACGTTGAATTCAGGCCAGCCACCATGCGAAATTGTGACTCACCCAGAAGTTTTACCAGAAAAAAAGAAATGACGCACTCACTGACCAGAAACATGTCTATTTTTTTGGCCTAACTGATCATTTCTTGTGCAAGGCTCTGCCAGTTTTCTGTTGTTATATCAGAACCACACAGATGCTGTACTGGGAGAAAAGGACATCGAACCAACAAGTCATATTTATTTTCTATAAATCTTTTTTGCCCCAAATGAACAAGTGTGCATTTGATACAATTTATTCCCATGAATTTCAACTCACACTCATGTTAAAGGGCTGCTATCTAACTTTTTATGATTTTTTTTTTTCACAAATTTTAGTTTTCATGTAGATACTGTTTTGTGTTCTGCTCCCCAAAGCATGTTGAGGTACACTATCCAGCTTGTCAACTCAGCCTACGTACAGATTGTACAGTTATTGTTGGCAAGTGAATTCTGGTCCAGACTAGAATTCAAATGTAAACAATAACAGTGCATTTTACACGCATAGATGTAGTTTTGACAATCAAAATAGTTGTGTTTCAGCATTTTTGGGGGGGAGTAGAACTAGAAACTTGAGCTTACATGAAAAACAAAAATAGTCACGGTAAAAATCATAAAAAATTATAGCCACCAGTCCTTTAAAGTAATACGAATAAAGTCATCATTTCTTAAAGTTTTGCATTTTTACTGAGCTTTCAACTTGGTCATTTTATGAGAAATACTTTTAATTGAGTGATTTAACTTTCAACTATAATGTATTGAATTACTTGTGAATGGGGAGGGGGAGGGGATACGTAACTTAGACTTTCCTCTCCATTTAGGAGGGTGTTGTTGCTCGGAGTCCCCTTAATGCTCAGAGTCGACCAACAAAGTGAAGTGTGTTATTTTATTATGATAGTAATATACACAGCTAAAGAAAATTGTGAGTGTTCAGAATTGATGGACCAAGAAAATGAACAGCATTATTAATGTTATGGTAATAACTACCAGATTATAGTATATTTTTAGGGCGTGCGTACGTTGTTGAAAATGTCACAGCCATTAATCCCACAGGGGAGAATATATATATTATTTATATTTCATATTTTAAAAAATCGTGTCCTTCCATTTTTTAGTTGAAATTACAATGCATTAAATGTACAATTATTTGTTTTGTCTTTCAGTCATTACAGACCAAAAAAAAACCTTAAAATGTGCGTGTTTGTATCATTTGGTAGCTTCATATTTCAAATTATACATTTTAAATTGTATGCTTAAAGTGAATGTCAAAATGATACCTTTTACTAGCAATAGTATTGTGTGTCAGCAGTGTTTTAGAAATAAAATCTAGAATTTCTTCCAAGTCACTTCAGCCTGTCTCACTCAGCAGTTCATTTATGTACATAACCTTTGCTCGTGGTGTGCGCATTTGCAAGATGAAAGAGTTTCAAACAGAAAATGATAGTTCATAAGATATTGGGGTTTTATGCTCCAAACTCCGAACACCAAAAAAAAAAATACTCAACTATTCCGGTCCAGAACTGTGTGAGAGGATTTCTGATCGTGCCAATGAGTCGCTGTGACTTCAGACAATTTTTTTTTTCTCACTACTTTTGCTTTGAATGTCAATTGAAAGTCCCTGTTCTACTTCCCCCAAAATGATGAAATGACATCTATTTAGCTTGTCAACATAGTGTCTATTTTTTTTAAAGCACCGTTATTGTCTATTTATGAATTCTTGTCCAGACCATATTATTTTGCATCTTACTGGCCAAACAATTATCATCCAATCTTCGGGGAGATGTTTTGGATTCCTGTCATTGAGGTATTTCATCTTTGAAAATATCACTATTTCAATGCTTGGCGATGGATTTGGTCCATCAAATCCACGCAGGCACTTGTGTGTCTGTTTACAGTGATGGCCATTTGAGTTGCCACTAAAAAAAAATATTTAGTTGTTAAAATTGAAGTTGTGTGTTCATCTTCCCATGTTTGAAAAACATTAAATGGGCCTATTGTACGTTATCATAATGCATAATCAAGTTGCATTTGATTTCAAACCGTCTTCAAAAAAATTGCACTGAAAAATACAGGTAATGGGGCTTATAGAACTCTGATAGTGAGGGGCTCTATCGTTTAACATTATACGCACGATGTAGAAATGAAATGTTCTCCAGCGTTGCCTCATCAAAGATCACTTCCACTGATTGTACCACCTGGCGATAAGACTATAGCCACAAATCTGTCTGTATGAGCGCACCAAGTGTCTGTGCCCCAATTGTCATTTCACTACAGGTGAATACTCCCTGCATGGAAACCGTGTTTACTGTCTGTCCCTTTTTTATGGTATTTGGCGATTTTTGGTCAGCATTCAGATAAAGTTTTGAAATTGAATATTTTTCACTCTGCTTCTAGTGCCTTGTAACAATAAATAGGAACAAAACTTGTAATTAATATTTGACTTTTAGGTTGCTTAAAAAAATACTAACTCTTCAGCCCCTCAGACACTGCTAAGAGATGTAATCTGTGTGTATAAATAGAAAAGGTACCACATAATCGATGCTGACAAATGTACACTGTTAAATAAATATTTAGAGCGAGTAGCTCTTTCAATACTCAGATCCATGAAAATAAATACAGCCAGTCGAACTGAATGGCCCCTATTGCAAAAATGGTACAACCCATCAACTGAGTGGCTCAGAAAAGCTGAGTTTATCTGTCGGTAAAAGATAAAACAGTGATTCTGTCTATATTCCTTGTGAGTAGTATTAAAGACTGTATGTATGTATGACTGTGCTACTGACTGTAATTTTTCTATCGAAGTTTATTTCAAGGGCAACATCAACGACAAGTTCAAGAAAAAGTTTTTTTGGTATTAGCACCAGTAGTCCTAATACCAAAAAACTTTTTCATATATGCCAAAAAGCTAGCACTTTGCTAAGGCCTTCTTCTATAGCATCAAAAGTAGCACGCTTTGGTCAAGATGTTGACACTTTCATGCATTCTAATATTGAGAATTTATTAACGAGTGTACAATTTAGCAATCATCATTGTAATACTTTACTTTATTGCTCAACAAACTCAGGAGTGTAGTAAGGCAAAAAATTACAAAATTCAAAGATGCAGACTTCAGCAAACACTGGATAAAGCTGCTGCTGGGGAGGATGATGACTGTAATGACGCAATCAAACTCTATGCTCTTCACCAACCCTTAATGACGAAGATGGAAAAAAAAACGGTTTCTAAAACAAAATGTTATGTAATTTGCTAAACTTGTAAAGAGTCCGCCTATTGTTATGTATTTAACTTCTGAAGGGGCTTAGAACGTCGCTATGTTGACGAATTTTCCGGTAACAAGTGTGCCGTTTATCATGAGTTGATGAGAGCGCTGCAGCGACAACACTCATATCCCACTCAGCCAATTTGGTTATCTCCTCGTCTCCCGTGTTTGGGAGCTCATGACATGTCAATTTCAGCAAATACTATATCTGACAAAAGGTTGTTGCCTTTCCACTTTTTGAATTATTTCAAAATAACTTTCAATATTATTGTTGGCAGCCGCGGCCGACCGTCTATCAGAATGATGTGTAGCCATAGCCCTGAGTCAGTCTGGGTCTGTGACCTTTGTTTACGTGCTCTGTGCGCCCAACGAGTCACCATAGCAATATGCAAATAAGAAACAAACCACCTTTGCATGCTGGGAGTAATAGCTTCTGCTCGTCGCCATTTTGGCATCTCCCGACGTTTACGCGAATGAGTTATCGCTACCTGTGTAAGGTATTCAACGAAAATGTGGGAAAGTATCGAAGTCTAGCGTCCTGAAGGTATTTTTCATAACACCGGATTATGTTTCCAGTTTATACTAATTGTTCATGGAACGGTTTCAAGCAAAAATAATGTAAATATCCGGACGTGAATATCCGTGCATGTTGTATTCGTCAGAAGGTAAGTCCTCACATAAATAATGAATCTCGGCTTATATTGGTCGTGAACAGGTATTTTAAAGAAGGTTTGTCAAACCTTTCTGCTTTTCTATTTTAAGGATGAGGGTTTTCTCTCTAAACTTCAAGCCCTTCCAACGCATGCTTTATTTAATTCAACAAGCTGGCCTTTTCGCCATGGCTCTCCCTTCTGAAGTTCTATCGCCATGTCGGAGAAAGCCAGGTTTAACTTTGTCTACCTAAATATGCGAATAGCCTGTGCACGACCTAGTCCCCAAGTTTCTAATGAAAATATCCATGTTTCTAAGAGAAGATGATAAACTATTAAATCCAATACAAACTTTTCATTAATACCAAAATAATTGAATATATGCCGCACGTTGTTGTAAAATACATTAAATTTCC
>LD380620.1:0-12948 GCA_001465055.1 Ptychodera flava | reverse complement strand
TAGTTTTACATCCCTACAATGACGTTTCAGTCGATCAGGGTATTCAAATTATTATCATGTTGAACAATTATTTTATTACCGTATTCAGCAAACCGCGTCACACATATCAATTCAATGAACTAAAATAAAAAAACCGTATCTTTCAGCCAGGTTGTTTTCCAGATAGGAAGTAAACAATTTAGTGAACTACCATTGAGAATATTTTTATGGCTTGATGAATTGGTTTTAAGGTAAAGAAGAAGTCGTGTCGAATTTTACGTTTACGCTTTGAAAGATATCGAGGATCGTATTGTGCCTCGAGTCTTTTGCCTTTTGATTTAACCGGGTGGCGATCTGACAGGTTGTCCGTTTAACACATATTGTTCATCTGCCCTTTTTAGCCGAATAGGCGTATGAATACTTCCCCTTTTTAAGCGAGAACCGAGCAACATGGAGATTGTTACTGTATCTGTCGCCATGCAGGTGTGTGTATTGACGGCGGAAGTCACTTGCAAAGATCTACGTTCTAACTAACCCTAAGCCCTATGTTCACAGCTTGAAGAGATTTATACCCGCTATTTTCAGACTCTAGTTTTGATTCCCTTTAAGCTCGTAAAAATTGTTTTCTGCCATCGTTTGGCTTTTAATTAATCTTGATAAAGAACGTACCATTTCCCCGAAGTCAATATTTATTCTTTTATGAGCCATAATTTGACTTTTAATTTGAAATGTTGGCGTCGGCTCATGTGACGAAGAAGTATGGGACTCCTAAAATCAAGGCAGCCAAGCGAAAAGGCCCCATGCGATTTTGGCCGCATTGATGAGAAATCAGAGGTTAATAATGGTTCACGGACTCTGAGTTCATTTCTTTATTACAGTGAATTTCAAAATAGTTTGGAATCACATCGTGCTTGGGTGATAAGAAAAACGTTTCTGGCGATAGAAAATAACGCCAACTGCATCAATTGCAAACGTTCTCCTTTGATAGATTTTGCAACAATTGAACCCAATAAGACCTCCACTGTTCTCACTGCCAGAACACGTTCAGTTTAGGAAACACCAATCGTTGTACCAACCCGTACACATATCGAGAAAAAAAACCTGTCGTTAACGTTCTGTGCAGTTTCATCACCGGGAAATGTGATAAAGGCAATATTAGAATGTTCAAGCAGTCAGTGTACGGGTGAGTTTTTCAATGGGAGGGCGGCAACGCTGAGGATGTTGACTGTAGCACAGTGAACGTCGTATTGGGTTAAATTGTTGCAAAATTTATCAAAGGAGAACGTTTGTAATGAATGCAGGTGGCTTCATTTTCTATCGCCAGAAACGTTTTTCTTATCATCCAAGCCCGTTGTAGTTCCAGGCTATAATTTATTGAAAACTCAATGGTTGAAGGGCCAGAAATGCTAAATTTAGATGATATTTTCATTATTTTAATTGCAAATTCTTATTCCACTCTTAATAATGTTGAAACACCCACTATTCAGTTTGTCAACTTAGTGTGTATATGTGCAAAATCCGTTGTTATTGTTTATATTTGAATTCTAGTCCGGACCTGAATCCACTTGTCAACAATAACAACACTATTTACACATGCACAGGCTGAGTTGACAAGCTAACTACCGTGTATATCAATATGCTTTTGGGAGTAGAACAAGAAATTATTGTTCACATTTGAAACAAAAATTAGTGGGAAAATCATCAAAAGTTACCGGCATTACTGGCCCTTTAAGAACGTCCTTTTATGAATATCAAAAGAACAATATAGAACAATATATGAGTGTAAATATTTTGAATGAAAATGTTGTCGATAAAACACTCTGAATCCACCGTGCAAACATTGTGTCGGCCGCTGTTGTCTTTTAAACTACAAAAGCTAGCCTAGTGTTTGTTGGTGAGTAAATATAGAAACACTCGCCATCACGGTGTAAAACAAATACGAATAGTTGTTCAATTTCGAAACCTGGCTCTGAACAACGAAGCGATTTCTCCATTTCGCTGCTGTCGTGCCTGCTACGTTACAAGGGGATTTCGTTCGTCAATGATAGCTTCCGCTGCGAATTTTCGGAAATAGGGATCTGAAACTCTTAGCTTATCGAGGCCCGTAGTATCAGGATAGAAATAAAACTCGGCCACCCATACTTGAGTTAAGTGTATCCAACTACTCGAGATTCGGATTTCGAAAAATCATTTGGACTATAAAGCAAGCACTTTTGCGGTCGTGCGAGCCCCGAAACTGAAATACTTAAACTTTTGCTTAAAATTTCCTTTAGAGACAACAATTGCAACCGTTCTCTGAGTAAATCAAGAATAAAAAATTCAGGTGTCAAAGTTTGGTAGTAGAGAAACAATCTGTTTAGCATTTACCGATGTTTGAAATTCAAAATGGCTGGCATTTTTGTGTTCAGTAACGCAACGGGGGGAAAAAAATTCGGCTTTCACAAAACTAAAACGGTGGAAACTATACCAACCCAAAGTGCTTCAAAGTAAGTCCTAACAAACGGTAGACTCAAAAAGTATTGAAAAGATTTGAGATTCCAAGTATCTGTCCTTGAGACACATTCTACCTTGATGAGATGCATTTGATAATGTTCACCGCGATCTCAGTTTTCTTTCGTAACAGCCTAGTCTAAATCACATTTCGTAACACAGAATTTGGACCATGGCTACCATATATTAACGCTACGTAGAAACGTCAACATTAACTGCAAGATGTAATCTTCTCTAGTTAAAGCCTCAGAGGGCCTGTGATATTGGGGGGATGATATTTAGTACAACTAATGTTGTTGCATATATATTCAGACAAACATATTGCAATTAATCCAAGTTCTTTAGTGCAATAAGCACACCATGTCAAAGATCTGTTGCACTGATATCTGTGTGAAATTGTCGATGAAAACTGGCAAACGTAAGTTTGTATTGACATTTGTAAGAATTCCAAAGTGTTTCTACAAGCTTCTTCGGTTTCGCGAACGCCTACTTTTCATTATCACTTACCTTAAAACTTAAAGGGCATTACCTGTAACGTTTCGTAAGATTTTCACATTTTTGTCCTCGAATATAAGTACAATTCACAATCATTCTCGAGTCCTTAAGGTCGTACGCACCTCTAAAATGAAAGACTTAAACTTCTGCTCAAACTTTCCACAATGAAACTTTCAACCATTCTTTTACAAATCAAAAATAAAAATGCAGGGCTTGCCTTGCAAAGTTTGGCTCTAAAGAAACAAATAGCCTAAAATTTACTGGTATTTGAATTTCAAAATGGCCGCCATCTCCGTGTTAACTCTATGAGAAAAAAAATTTCGATTTTCGAAAAACTAAGACGGTGACATTTTTCCTTCTCCCAAGAGCTTTAAAGTGAGCCCCAACAAGTGGTAAATCAGAAAAGAATTGTAAAACAAAGATCCCGAATATCTGTCCCCAAGGCACATTCTACCTTAAAGCATGTTGAAATATTAAGTACCAGCCTTGCAAGTTCCGTGCAGTTTCTACGATATACAGTGTTAAAGTAGACAAGTGAACAAGCCCGCACTAAAATATAAATGACTGAAAAACAAGAACACCGAATATTACACGCATGCAGTCTATGCTGACAAGTTTACCACTGGGCAATTCCACATGATTATCGTGGGAATGGACCAAGAAAACGTCTAAACGGAACCAAAATACAGGAAAAAATAAATCAAAAGTGCCAGCGAATGCAGTCTTTGGTCCTTCTAAGCATGCATACGTCAGAAATAAACAATACGTGCACTAAGAACGCACTGATAAAACGCTAAGGGCATGCGTTTAAATAAATTAGCTTGAAACAAACCCCGTTTTTTAATGTATCCATAAATATCCCTCACAAAGACATTGAAATAAATGATAAGTTAATTATGTAGTCAGATCCAGCAAAACACACTCGTTTGAGTCTTGGGAAATCAGTTTGTACAAGATTAATGCATCGGTCTTCATATCAGATATGATATTCTCACACAACGAATACTCGTTGATTTATGATATCGCTACATATCAACTACGCACACTATCGCACATACGTAAATTAAAGGGGGAAAAAACACAACCTCCCCTTACCTTTGCAGAAAACGGAGTAAGCGAACGCAAGAATGAAGAAAACGTTTAACACTGCCATCATCACAACATGTCTATACGGGCACACAGAGTCGGGTCATATGCAAGTACGCACATCACGCCCTAGAGGCTCTTGGCTCACCTGTTCCAGCTTCCTGGTGCAAAGGTCATACGTTGCAATGCTCACTTGTCTGATAAAGACTTATGTTGAACACCAGCAAATTTGCCCGCGTTTCGGTTACTGTAGTAACTACAACTCTTATAATTAGACTAAGTGGATGTATGCAGTATTTTTCTTGCTTCATGGCGGTTCAATAAATATCTGTAGCAGTGCCATTGCGGGAAAAGACGGTCGTTGTCAACCAGATGGCAGAAAATTTACTATTCACATAATTTATGATCTCTCATTTCCGTCAACGAATACAATGTTTCAATACCAATCATGTGCCCACCCCCACAGCTGGCTAGCATTCAAATTCATGATTGTTCCAACTATGTTAATTAGCCTGGAGAATTGGAAGATTCACGCTTCGCATGTCGTTGACGTCAAAAATGACGTCAATATAACGATAAATTACTCTTAGGTTAAGCCTGGAATGCGATATATGGACCACTGTATAAACAAAAATTACGGGCATAAACGTACACAGAAATGTGTCTATTCCTAAGCACCGTGTGTATTGTGTATATGTCAGTATCGCTGCATGCCTTCTACAGAACAATGCGGCAATGTGACATTTACTGGGGGCGTGCAAAATATAAAACTACTTATTAATCATTTATTGTTTCATCGATTTGGTCCGAAAAGTTATAGAAAGGTATAGTAAACGAATCCATATTTTCGCATTTTAACATACAAACGATTCTGAGTAATGTTTCAAAGATCGTAAAACATTAACCTTCCGTGTTATATATACAAAGGAAACTTTAATTTGTATTTCACAGTGAGGACATTTACAGTATATTTAAAGGCCCTTGTGGCGATCCTTGGGATCGCCTTTGTTCTAGTCTGCAGGAGGATTATGGAGATGTGATAACCGTTTTTTTTTCATTTAATTGTAATCTAGTAGGTAAATTTATTGATGAGACAATCTGGCGCCAACACAGGCCTTTAACTAAAAAGGGATCATTAAATCGTGAATGCTGTCATCGACCCTATTCTTCGAAAAGAATTTCAAAGGTCAGGTTTCGGTCTTCTTCGTTCGCTTCGTGCCGCTGGGTGGAAAATTGTTGACAATTGCTGACAATTTCCAAAGTTTCAATTCGTTAAATATTGTGATTCGTTCTTCTTTTTGTTACCTTATAGAGACTCACTTGGTTGTAATAGTGGAGAAGTGAATTGGTCGTCACGCCGTACGCAAGCAATTTAATTTCGCGCAAACATTCAGGGAGACTGCCGACGTTATCTTACCTGTGAACGACCTAACGACCGACACTAAGCCGCGCTGTGTTGTGAAGAGTAACTATTTGTGACACATGTGTTTATTAAGAAAGTGGAAATCTTTGATAACTCATTTCAGGATGGCGTGACAAAAATGTCAAAATTAGCTGCAAAAGTACACCATTGAGGATTACATCATAATTTCAACATATCACATTAAGACCATCCCTGAGAACATGCCAATCAAAGATATTAGACGAGCACGGTTTGACAAACAAATTTTGTGACCAACAAGGGTAAAATTTGCCCCCGACACACAAAATTGCAGATGTCATCATAACTTCAATATATCATATTAAGATAACCTCTAGGAAACTGTATACCAAATATCAAAACTATCAGAAAAGCATTTTTGAGAAACAATTTTTTGACCAAAAATGGCAAAAATTGTCCCAAAATTACAAAATTGCGGATTTCATCATTATCTTTATACACCATGAATAAGATAACCCCTAAGAACCTGCATACCAAATATCAAAGCTGTCGGACGAATACGTTTTCAGAAACAAATTTTGCAACCGAAAATTGCAAACACTTGCCCATGATACAAAATTTTACATTTCATCATCATTTGAATATATGACATATTGATCATCCCCATGAACTTATATCCCAAATATCAAATTTGTCTGACCTGCAGTTTTGAAGAAGAAGCTTTTTGAAGATTTTTCGACCAAACTGACAAAAATTGCCTTAAAAACAAATTTGCATATTCCACCACAAACTCAATAAACCTAAGTGAACTTCATATCAATTTCAAAGCAACAGGACAAACGGTTTCAGAGAAGATTTTTTTCACCAAAAACAGCAAAAAATACCCCAAAAAGTACATATATGCAATTTCACCACGATTTGAACAAACGTAACTGAGGTCACCCAAAGTGAATCACATATCAAATTTCAAAGAATTCAAATATGCGGTTTCAAAGAAGAAGTTCAGAGAAGAAGACAATTGTTGACGGCCGACAGACGGACTGACTGACGACGGACGGACGACGGAAAATCAGTCTATTTGATAAGCTCCGCGTCGCTGAAAGGGGAGCTAATAAGATCTTAGACACCTATAAACCATGCCCTATTGGCTCAGTCATTTCAACAGAGTTATTAACTATGTCAGGTCAAGTAAAACTTTCCAAGAAAGGGTAAGTAAAAGCGCCACAGACTTCATATCTCGAACGAGCTCCCAAACTGTCTGTAGTTTTGTCCTTGCCACCATGTCAGTAACTTTACAAACATACATGCCGAAATGCACCAAGTATCCTTCAGTGGACTTTTAACCCTAAAACATTGTAGATAAATCATCAACTTTCTGTGCTTATCACATGGAGTGTTCTTACTCTATACTTCCGATACACTCACAATTAAATACAGTGAGGTATAGTGCTGTAACAGTTTTTAAGTAAATGAGCACTAACTTCTTCTCAGTGCAAGAAGAGCCTGGCCATCGAGTTGGAGTTTTCGCCGTTTGGTAACCTGTATAGTTACATCATATTTATTTACAAAGTATATTAACTGAATCGTATAGCTGTCCTTCCTTGAAATAACGATGGCGCGATGTAGATTTACAAAAACGTTATTACGAGAACTCATTAATATTGCAGGCACAGCTGAGTACCTGTTACAGCTTTTGCAATTTGTTTCGTGTTTCTTGGCTCATGTGACAACTACAATTTCTATGTCTACTTCTCACAGGTTTTTAAATACATAAATGAGCTAACGTGTGTCCTGCATTCTTAGTGGTAAAAATCGAATTCAACTCTTGACTTAAAATACAGCGCATTGCAAAATAGCTTGGAATTACAATGTGCTTGGATGATTCTAAAAACGTTTATGGCGATAGAAAATAACGCAACTGCACTCATTACGACGTCAACAGTTACAATGTCCGTCACACACTGACAAGCCGAATAGACAGACCGAACACTGAGTATTTCAAAATACTGTAGGAAAGCGATTAAGAAACTGCAGTTGTTATCCAAAATTACTGAAAAATTGTCAGAAAGTTACAGTTAGTGTATACAACATATCAATCAGGAATTGTGATCAAGAATTTCATGTTCCAGCTAAACAATTACAACTTTAAAATGTAATGTCACATACACGCGTGTATATATATATATATATATATATATATATATATATATATATAGAGAGAGAGAGAGAGAGAGAGAGAGAGAGAGAGAGAGAGAGAGAGAGAGAGAGAGAGTAGGTGTCAACATAGCTTGGGCCAATCTGTTTTGACTTAGCTACGCTGTGGGCGCCTTATTTACCAGCTTTCATGAGCCATTAAAGGGATACAGTCGTCTAAACTGTGCTGAAAGGTCGTATGGGACCCATACGACAATGTAAACACTGTATCCAAGGAACGATGGTGATTGTTGAAAGTTAAAACATGTCTGTCATAATCTGTATGATTGAAATGTTGCAGCTATGATGATGAGGTGCATCTACATATCGTGCACGAAATGCATTATTTGTAAACAAGAAACTCGCACAGGAGGGTATACACGAGATTTAGGTACAATGCGCGACATATAGCACAAGCCGATAGGCGAGTACTATATGGAGCGAATTGTACCAAAATCGAGTGTGTACCCGACTACGAGTGGGTTATTGCTATTATATTATGTCAACTTGTGTGTCTTTGTTGTCTTGCTTGGGTATTTTCGTCACTTTTAAGCCCTAAAGGCAGAAAACGGACGTATGAGAGATCGAAAGTCGGAAATTCAGCGCCCGAGACCGAGCATTTTTATAAGTTTGGATCACGTTGACAACAGACGCACACAGTATCCTACGATAACATAGGCATTAAGCTTACGTTCATCAACATTGCATTTTATTTACATCGAACCCAAATGTGCTGCTTCAGAGGTGTCTTTCATCATTGACCCCAACTTATTTTCACCAAGAGGTGAGTTACAGACCAGTACTTTTATCTGTGTATCAAATTCGGACTTCTGTCTTTGAAACAAAGCGGACTGTTTCGGATTAAGTTTAAGATCGGTACTATCAAATGCAGCGACTGGGCAATTTTCGAAAATGCTGGTTCAGGGGCCCGTTTTACCACTGCTAAAACAGTATTTTAGCATGGGTGGAATCAGCTCTCGTCCAATCAGAATGGCGCATGGTAGCATGATATAATATAATTGATGTCTTACTATTTCATCATATCTACACATTTCCATGAGCTCTGGTGATTAATAAGTTTCAATTTATCTTGATATTTTGTCAGTTATGATAATGATAAAGCTGCAGTTTGTGCATTAACATTCATTTCAGCCGATCGGTAATCTACGCTTTATACAGACTGCACTGAGGATAACACCTGTGGGCCCGATCGGGCTACCTTGTATCAACTGTCAATAGACTGCTGGTCAGTGAATCGCGCCTAAACGCATGATTTTCAAAATCATATGAGAACAGGACGGGCGCCTATGGACGCCACCGCTGTGATCATTACAAGGCAGCTCTTCCAAGAATTAAAAGCTGAATCAATGTTGCTGAAGAAGAAAAAGTATGTGGGTGTTTTAGTGACAATAATTTGTCTTTTATCTCCGATGTGTTATCTCTATGCAGATCTGATATCATAGGGAAGTGATAGAGCTGGTGTTGTCACCGTTGCGTTTGCATGTAAAACAAAATATTTTATGTAGTCTCATTGAAAAGTCACTGTAAGGCTTTAAATGATGTTTTCAGTTATAATTATTGTTATTACTATAAATATACAGTGGAATCCTGCACAACATCATCATTTTGGCAGGCACATTATTCACACTCTTCCCCAAAGTTACGCAAAGGATGCCATCAGCTCTATAATTGTGGGGAGTGTTGAAGTAGCTTCTTTGATGGCAGTCACGAGTCTCGGACACCGGCAGTAGGAGTAAAGCATATAAAACACTCGAGGTTTTATTGCATAGAAAACGACAAACAGAACTGGTACTCTGAACTCCCCAAAGTAGCTTGAATCTCTAAAACTACAGTGCTCGTAAGGCGGGAAAAATTGTAGCCAAAACAACATGAGAAAATTGCTACAAAGATTACAGCTTCACTCTGATTGGTCCTAAAGTGACTACGTAATGTAACCTGATTGGTCCATTTAACTCAACTGTGATTGGTCCGCTCCAGGATCCGCGTTTTGCGTCAAGCTCGACATGTATTGTCAATGCACACATTGCATAGAGAATATAAAGAGTCACTCAGTCACGATATTCTCCCCCCGCGAAAAGGTAAAAGGAGTCAGAAGTAAACACTGAATAAGTTCAACAACACCAACGTGAATGAGCAAGTGTTCAAAATGTCATCCAAGAGTTTTTGGACAAAGCAAATATAAATCATCAGAAATAATGTTTGTTTGTTCAAACGGTAATCAATCCGTGCAAAATCAGATACAGTCCTGTATGCGCATACGGGCTGCCACAGCAGCACTCCTTTGAGGTCTCGCGTTTTCCCGAGAAATGTCCATGTCCTCAGGTTGTGCTGGATCAGCTTCCATGTTTTCATCCTCGTGGGTAGAAATTGTCGGAGACACCACTTCTAGAGGATAGAGTTTGTGTATTGGACGATTAGTGATTCCTGAAGAAGTCTTAATCTCTGCCGAACGCACTAATTTATCGTTGCCGCGAATCAAACGAAGAACAGTAGCTAGACACCACTTAGCGCGACGATCAATGTCATTGTGGACGAGTACCACATCACCAACCTTGATGATGTTTCCTTTAGAACCCGAAGTCGTCAAATGTCTCTCGCGTAGCGCGGTCAAATATTCTGATGACCATCGTTGCCAAAAGTGTGCCTGTAATAGCGACAAATGAGCATATCGCCGATTCAAAGTATGATGTCCATTAAATGTAGGATCGTTGAACTAATCTTCGTCAACGGTGAGGTGAGGCAGCGACGTTAAAGTCCGTCCATGTAGCAGGTGCGCGGGAGTCAACGCAACATCATCATCTGCGTTACCTGATACGTAGGTCAAAGGTCGATCGTTGAGTACACTCTCCACTTCAGTGAGAATGGTTTGCAACTCGTCAAATGTTACAAACGAGCGTCCAAGCACCTTCTTGATAGTGTTCTTGGTAAGTCCTATGAGACGTTCCCAAAACCCCCCGAACCAGGGAGCACGTTTAGGGATGAATGTCCACTGCACGTGACGACCGGAAAGGTAAGTCTTGATTTCAGGTGCGTTGAACAGTGCGTGAAGTTCTTCAGACGCAGACAAATACGTAGTTGCGTTATCAGACAGCATTCGGCTCGGTAGCGAACGTCTTGCGGCAAAGCGTCTGAAGGCATAAATGAAAGTTCGCGTACTCAAGTCTCTCACAAGTTCCAGGTGTACAGCTCGCGTAGTAGCGCACGTAAACAAACATGCGTACGTCTTTCTCTCGTTATCGTTGGATGATTTCACATAAAGTGCGCCGGTGAAATCTACTCCAGTGACAGTGAACGGCGGAGTCTCGCTTACACGATATGACTGTAGGGGAGGTGAAACCGGGTTGCAGTACGGCTTCCCATCAACTTTGCGACATGTGACACACTTTGATACAATATTCCGTACGATGCGGCGAATTTGCGGTATCCAGAACCGTTGTCGTAGTGCTGTCACCGTGGCCAGTACTCCTCCGTGCAGTATATGTACGTGTGTACTTTTAATGATCAGTTCAGTCAGTCTGTTCTTGGCAGGAAGTAACAGCGGAAATTTCGTAGCGTAATTCAATGGTGCGTTGTGCAAACGTCCACCAACTCTCAGAAAGCCATCTTCATCTAGAAACAGCTTGAACTGTTTGACCAATTGACCATATTTAACATTGTTATTCCGTATGGCGTGTATCTCATTTCTATACTGTTCTCGTTGTACATATCTTATCCAAGTATATTCAGCGTGCTGAATTTCTTCAGCCGTAATAGTTCCATGAACTCGAGTAGGATCGCGTTTCAAACACGAAATGAATCGTAGAACGTAGACGGTAACTCGCAATAATTTTCCCAACGAGTTGAAGCGACTGGTATCGATAGCCTGGTTGATTCCAACGCGCGTAGTGTATTCTGGCTCAGTGGAGGTAGCATTGGGCGATGATCCAGGACGCGTGAAAGTCTCTGTTGCCTTGGCAACGGGAACAGCTGAAGGTGGCAACTCGTCTTCTGCAGAGAGTAGGCCGTCGTCATTGCGGGCGGCCGCAATATGTAGAATTGGGCTCTCGAATAAACTGCAAGTTGGCCACCTTCCTTGTTGACCAAGCCAAGATGGTCCATTCCACCAAAGTTTGGACTGTGAAAGTTCTTGAGAATTAATCCCCCGTGTGAGTAGATCGGCGGGATTGTCCGCGCTAGGGCAATACTTGAAGAGAAGTGGAAATTCATTAATTTCCCGAACACGGTTGGCTACGAAAACTGGAAGTTTCTTTGTACTTTTGATCCAGTGTAGTACTATCTGCGAATCACTCCACAACACTCGTTGCAAAATGTTGATCTTGTCTGCTAGCGCGTTATAGACAAATTTGCTCAGGCGTGTAGCTATCAATGCAGCAAGTAACTCCATGCGTGGTAGAGTCAAGTCCGAAATAGGAGCTACTCTAGTCTTTGCCATGACAACCGTAGTCTTGTCATCATTAAGTAAGTATACGGCGGCACCATAGGCCTTTGGACTTGCATCTGCAAACACATGCAATTCGTAATCTTTACACGTGTTGGAGGGAAAGTAGCGACGTGAAACGGTAGTGTCCGTACTCGCGCATAGATCAGCTGCTATGTTCTCCCACTCGGTAGTAGTCTCATCGTCGAGCGGTTCATCCCAGTGCAATTTGCGTTTCCACAGTTCTTGTATGAAGAGCTTGGCTTTGATATGCACTGGTGACAGCAAACCAAGAGGATCGTATATCGAAGCAGCGGTGCTGACAACTTCGCGTTTCGTAGCAACACGATTAGGAGATGGCGCGTCAATCTGTTTGTATGACAACGTATCACGATCGGTACCCCAGCGTAAACCTAGCACGTTTACCTCAGGCGACGGGTCAAGTTTGTTTTCACTGCGAGCAAGTGTGCAGAGTTCGCGACTGTTTGAAGACCATGCCCGTAAATTGAAACCACATGATTCCATCAGCTGATTAGAGTCATTGTAGTATTGTACAGCATCTGTCTCTGTGTCACAACCGGAAATTACATTGTCAACGTAAATGTTCTTCTCAAGGTCATATGAGGTTGGCGTCGCGTCAGCATTTTCCTCTAAATGCGTCTTTACCACGGCGTTGAGAATAAACGGTGAGCACACTGCTCCGAAGAGCACAGATTTGAATTGATAAGTCTTGAACTCACTCTCCGGATCGTTGGCATCGGACAACCACAGAAACTTTGTGTACTTGCGCTCATCAGGTTCTAGCCGTACTTGCAAAAAGGCTTTCTCAATATCGCTACAAAGTCCGATTGGATTTACGCGAAATCGTAGTAATATTGAAGTAAGG
>LD380588.1:0-15050 GCA_001465055.1 Ptychodera flava | reverse complement strand
TGTGACGTATGTGTAGTGCGTTTTTCAAGAATTTTTAATAATAATAATAATAATAATAACAGATAATCAGTTACTGTATATTTTGACTACACCCAGCATCCACATTCATACCTACCATTCGATCAACGACTCGACTGGAGGCCTGCACCTTAAAGGTATACTGTCACCTGTTCCAATTTTGCCACAGTTAGCATGGAAAGAGAAAATCTAACCAATCACAGATTTTAAGCGGGAGGCCGCTTTTTTAAAACAGCGCCCTCACATGGGCATTTTGAATAATAAGGAACGCCCCTTTGACCATACATGGGCGTATTTAGATTACAGGTGACTGTATACCTTTAACGCCCCATGCCATTTCAAGTAAATTGTTTATTGATTTATCAGTATTTTTGTTATGGGTTCAAACTGCAGTTCCCGATTCTGTTCGCAAAGTCATGCCGAAAAACCCAGTGTTCAATTAGTCAGAACAGCGTTTATGTGTGTCATCCGGGACAGCAAGACTCTAATTCAGTGGATACAAAGAAATTTTGTTTGAATGGTTGGTAACCTAGGGAGTCAAGTCATACCATTACTTTTATTTAGAGGCCCCCTAACAAAATGCCTTTCAATTCGCAACCAAAGATGTGCCCACTAATCTTCAGTAGTCCAACGACATTGTTGACAAGTGATGATCACGAAGTACACACTATTTTGTCAACAGCAGGAACATCGCATATTTTATAGTATGCGTTGTTTTGGCAATTTAATACAGTATGTTTCAATATATTTAAGGAAAAAGAAGACGTAATCATTTTCTCAAATAATATTACAAAAAACATTAAAAGTTAAAGCTCTCAAGCTGTACAATGGTTGTGTTAAATCATACGGTGACAGTTGCATTGTTTTGGTGTGCTGAGAAGAGTAAATGCTATTATTCTATCTCACAGGAGGAAATCACTGCGGACTTAACTTACTACGTTGGTGGTTATGCTGGTCTCGCTGGCGCCGGCATCTTACTCACACTGATATCCGGCACGGTCAACGTCGTCTTCTTCTTGCTGGCCGCCAAGCGAATCCACACAGCTTTATTGCGCAACATCGTCCACGCGCCCGTCAGATTTTTTGACACGACTCCCGTCGGGCGGATTCTGAACCGATTCTCGAACGACACGCAGATCATAGATCAGGTAGGTCCCGTAGGATGTGACGCAGCATAACGGAAAGGGGTGCAGTTTGTTTGACACTGTAAAGGGGGGGGGGGCGAGCAAAGATGGTAATGTTCAAATTTCAAATGACCCGGATCAATGTACCATCGATATCCAATCATAATCATAGGTGGGAGAGAAGACCAATCCACCGAAGAGAAATCCTGGCCAAACATTTTCCTTACTAGATGAAAATTGAACAATATATTAAGTCGTTCAAAAGGGCAGATGTTATTCTTCAGTGACGCTAGCCTTTGACGGTTTCATGTTTGAATTTAGTTATGTTTCATCATCACCTTTGAACACTACACTGCTTATGAAAATTATTTTCTACAGACCTGGGGTTTTTATATCACGACCACAATTTCACAAGATTTTTGCATTCAAAATCACGACCGTGATGGTGAAAATGAAAATGTTTCGATAGCTTCGGAGATCTCAGCCTTGACTTTGTGCTCCGAATCCTAGGTGCTCGAAAAGTTGCCTAGATAAGCTATCCGCGCGGACGCGGTGCGCAGTGTTCTGTGCGTATGGCCAGCTCAGTCACAGCGCACGGAACACCGCGCATCGAGTCCGCGCGGATAGCTTATCTATAGGCAGCGTTCCCAGCAACTGTGCTCCAAATAAGGGCCTATACACTCATAAGGTAGTATGCGCCTCGAAAGTGAAAGACTTAAACTTTTGCTCAAACTTTCCTTAAGTAACCTTTTAACCCTTCTCTTTCAAAATCAAGAATAAAAATCGGGGGTCACCGTGCAAATTTTGGTACCAGAGAAACAAATAACCCAAGGTTTACCGATATTTAAAATTCAAAAGGACCGCCATCTCAGTGTTAACTCTATGAAGAAAAATAAAGTTTTCGAATTTCGAAAAACTAGGCCGATGGAAAGTTTTCTAACACCAAGAGCTTTAAAATGAACCCCCACAAGTGGTATATCAGAAGAGAATTGTAAAAGTTTGAGAGTCAGAATATCTGTCCCCGAGTCGCGATATACCTTAAGCGCTTATCTCTAAACACAAAAATCTAAAAGGATTAAAATAACAAAATAACTACTAACACAAAATATGAATATTAGTGTATCTGACCACTAAATCACGGAATAAACGTCCTTTTCAATTTGTCAGATTCTCTGTTTTTCCCTCGCTGTTTACAGAGACTTTGGCAGACCTTCCACAGCTTGATCAGGAGCACTCTACAGATCGTGGCGGCAGTTGTCGTGAATACGATCGTGGTTCCGATCTTCATCGTGATCATCATCCCTATTGGCATTGGCTACTACTTCCTGCAGAGGTTCTTCATCACCACGTCTCGGTAAGTTCAAATGACGTCATAGGACATCACAGTATAGACAAAACTCATCGAGCTATTTGACCTCCATGTCAACATAATGCATGTCAATAGTAAGTCTGTCATTTGCCTTACAAAAATTTGACACCAGGTAAAAAGTCTGTTTGTACCATTACTCTGGAATTTTCAGCGACTGTGAATTTCAAACAAGTAGCGTGTTTCAGGTACCATATCACACGTCGATCTTTGACTTTTTCCGTATTTTTCAGAAAAGAAATACACAAATTTACTAAAGTGTGCTGGTGTGTGTGTGTATTCGATCACAAAGAACAAAAGTAATAATATATTCCTGAGCGATTTAACAATTTACCGGAGGCACGTTACAGAAAAACATTCTTCTCTTAACATCGCTGGCATGCCTTCCGATGATGACGCATCGTGTGTGATACGCTGTGCCTTGCGTTCATAATGCACATTGTACAGATTCAATACTAGTGCCATCGTGAACGAACGAATAAGTATTAAATACCATCGTGAACGAATTAGGAAGTATGGAATAGAACTAAATCAACATTTGTATCGGACATTGTACACATACAGCTGTTGACAAACTGGACACTACAAGCCATTTCAATATAATTTGGGGAGGAGAACAAGAAACCGAAATTTACGTACAGAACAAAAACTATCATGGCAATACATGAAAAGTTACCGCAAAAGGAGATTTGATCATTACATCTTACAACAAAATTTGACGAAAGCAAAGACATTTTACAAAAAAAACCGAGATTCTCTTGCTTACTGTGTATTTTTGAATTGTTGTGTCTTTTGAATTGATAAAATACAACAACATTAAAAAGTACCGTAACATCATTCGAGGGAAATTTGTATCGAATATTGCCGAGGGCTTGAGAGCACTCACGCGCCTAACAATACAACTGGAGAGGCTAACTTATAATAACTATATAAACGTCGACAAAAGACATCGTAGCCAAATAAGTTATCGTCTCCTTTATCCAAACAGAGAGCTGCAGCGTCTGGATAGCATTTCCAAATCACCGATATTTGCACACTTCTCAGAATCGCTTGGTGGACTGTCGACGATACGAGCCTACAGGTAAGAACATCAAAATATCTGCCGACGTTTCTCAATGTTGCACAGTGTCTGATGTGCCCTAACAATACACGATAGATGTGGGTCTGTGTTACTCCTATTTGTAACAATCAACCCTATTTGTAACAAAACCTAATTTTCAAAAAACTTTGCCGTATTTGTTGAAATCTTAATGAAATATGCATATTTGTTTGTTTGAAAGAAAATTGCCCCCCAAAAAAGAAAATTCCCCCATTCGTCCACAGCGCCTTGTTTTACACCACAACATGCAACATACATCTTTGCATCAAATAAAAAAAGTAGCCTCGTTTTGACGAGGATAGAGAGCCTTGAAGGATCAATAAATTTCAGAAGAACGAAAACGCGAAGGATGTGTCGGTTTTTTACGCTTTTCACACGCGTATCTTTCAGGACCGAAAGGGTGTTCAGGAAACGGATCGTTGACACTGTCAATACAAACAACATAGCGTACATCTACCTGCAGACCGCTAATAGATGGCTCGGAATTAGACTTGTAAGTTTTCAAGTCTGTCTCACAGACAGATACATTGAATATTTTTGTTCCCTATATTTATGCAGAACTTATCCGTAAAAGTGGACTTTACGTGGATGTATCACAACCCTTTGAAATGGTGTAATTCTAGTACCCGTCCTAAAGATGAAAGGTAGTTTTAAAGGTATAATGTCACCTGTTCCAATTTTGCCCCAGTTACCATGGAAAGAGAAAATCTAACCAATCACAGATTTTAAGCGGGTGGCCGCTTTTTAAAAACAGCGCCCTCATATGGGCATTTTGAATAGCAAGGAACGCCCCTTCGACCATATATGGGCATACTTAGATTACAGGTGACTGTATACCTTTAACAGCATACTACATCTGTATTATACTACTAGGAATAAGCAACGTTTATTTCCCCCCGTAACGACATGAAAAAAACTAGAATTCACTAAAATACTGTGGTGAAAAAAAATGAAAGAACACTGTCTTGAACAAAAGAGTGCAATTCGAACCTTAGCTACCGATCATGTTTAAGATGCATTAGCTGTAACGTTGCTATATGCATGTGTTTAATTGTAAAATTAAGTTTCTTATTTTACCGCCAAATTGTGTCGAGTTGCTAACTATATGACCGAGATGCACAATGTCATCAGTGACAAGTGAATTTTAATAAGGACTAGAATTCGTTTTCCAGCAGTAAGATGGCATACTTTGAGCAATGCTTCGTGTTAGCAAAGCTAATTAATATTCATTATTTCAGCATTTTAGAGAGGAGATTGAATGGACTGTTTTATCGAACATAACAAAAATGATGAAAATATATTAAAGATACAGCTTACGTTATGAAACATTAATACCGATATTTCCATGATTAGCTTTACGTTTTCACTTGCTCTCTACCACTACCAGGATTTTGTCGGAACTTTCATCGTGCTGATCGCTGGTGCCGCGTGTATGGCATCATCGGTCCTTGGAGCTCTCACGCCCAGTATGGTTGGGTTATCATTGACGTATGCACTACAGGTAAGCACTCGCTCCCCACCCGGTGTGAGCATCCGCTGTCCTGTACCTCAAGTTGCACTTACTTTCGTTTTTGATGTTCTATAATGCAACATGGAGTAGCTCTAGTGAGTGGTAATCAACGGCACATTCAGACGCCTTGATTCAAATAATCTTGTAATTATGTATTTTATCCCTAAGTTGTTCGCAAATAACTATAAATCGATACTTTGGGTTGAGTTCGGGTATCAGTGATTTCCCCACTCGTGACTTGCTAATTCGCAGACACTTCTATTGCCAAAATAATGTTAAATTTGTTTGTGTGTGATTTCTTTTGTTGCATAACACACTAGATGTCTGGATATCTAAATTGGTTTGTTCGCCACAGTGCCGATGCTGAGATGCATATGAATGCCGTCGAACGCGTTGAATATTATAGCCATGTTCCCACTGAACAGTATGAAGGTAGGCAATGATCGTGATAAAATTGTGTTGTTGTTGTTGTTGTTGTTGTTTTTGTTTTTGTTGATGATGATGATGAACGATTACGATGATGATTGCCATGATGGTGGTGATTTTAGTTGTGGTGGTGATGATGATGATGATGATGGTGATGATGGTGATGAGGAGGAGGAGGAGGAGAGTCATGACGTCAGTGACGATGTTGCTGATGATGATAATGGCTGTCGTAGTGGTGATAGTGGGCGTGGTAATAATTCTATAAGTGGCAGAGAAGATTGCAGTTACGATCAAACGTATTTCTTTATTCGTTGTGTATAATAGTGTTTCAGCATTAGTCGGACAGCCCTAGCTTCATCCACACACCAGTTGTCTCAATTATGGTTCAAGTGAGACTTCATCTCCAAGGTTTCTCCGATATGGCCGTCGGTGGCGCATTCATTACCCTTTATCTGCACACAGATGAATGATTCAGTTGAAATTTGATCTTTCAGATATTGGAGGGACATTTAGTCCGATCAACATTTTCTGCTTCAATCTTTCAAATCCATTAGCGGATCGCGATTAAGAGATTGCAAATGATATTGCTAATAGACATTCACTGCCGTTCCGCAGAAATAGACGTTGAAATGACTAATCATTGCCGGCAACTTGGATGACCATAGGGCTGTATCAAGCCATTAGGACACTAGGAAGGGGACTTATCATATACATGGCGAAAGATCAGTTTCTTTCCGCCCAAATAAAAACAATTGTGTGTTATAATTGTAAAGTGAATATAAATCCAGACATTCTGAGTGGAACTTCGGCAATCTGCATGGACTTTCGTTTTATCGATTCAGCCAACATGAAGGCCATTGCTTCCAACAAATTTAGCGGTCTTTTTCTCTTTCAGGTGTTTACACTCCAACCTCGGACTGGCCAAAAGACGGAGATATCCAAATAGACAGCATATCGGCGCGTTACGACACGGATCTCGACGATGTGCTTCGGGATGTCACTATTCGGTTCAAGCCTGGTGAAAAAGTATGCAAGCTCGTTCTTCCATCGTCGATACAGAATAGTTTCATCGACAACAAAAATGACAAAAACCGTACCGAACATGAACAAAAGTATTTGCTCTGGATTTTGTGATATGCAGAAATGTAAATGAGGAACACAGCTTTATTAATGAATTAATACAGTCTGTCAGCTCATCAAACTTTTCGACGTTTTCTTAAAAAATGTCAATTATGTGATTTTTAGGGAATCATAGATAGTATGGTTTCATATTCCTACCAATATTTTCGTATATCAAACAGTTCTTCCGTATTAATGACTTTTCAAATCTCGAATGCCCCAAGATAAAAACATGACATTGATGAGAAATAAAAACGTTATTGTAGCCCGCCACTTAGTCATTTTGTCACGTAATCTGTGGTTGTTTATTGGAATACAATATTTGTTGTCACTGTCACCTATTGCAGCAGATCTTACCTTGCCAACTGGCTGACGGTATCTATCTGTGCGTGTTCAATTTGACCCCGTCTCTCTATTTCACATCTATCGCTAGGTCGGAATATGCGGAAGGACAGGAAGCGGTAAATCGTCCCTTACTCTTGCTTTGTTCAGAATGTTAGACACTTACAAAGGTAAGTTCAAGTACACAAAGAAGCCGTACACTTTATTTCAAGCATGCTTTGATGGTCACGTGGTGCACACATAGGGTGACACGCGCCCAGCACATGAAAATTTCGAAATTGTGCTCAAGATTTTCGCCAGGAAATGTGTGGTCATTGTCGAAATTGAAATCAGATGTAGAGAAACCAATTACGGATAGTTCGCGCCTCGAAATTTAAAGAGTTATACTTTTGCTCAACTTCCATGAGCAAACTTTAAGTCATTCGCTTTCGAAATCAAGAATAAAAATCAAGGGTCACCGTGCAAAATGTACTGGAGAGACAAATTACCTATATTTAGTGACTCTAGAAATTCAAAATGGCCGACATCCCATTTTAACTCTATTGGGAGAAATAAAATTTCGATTTCAACAAAAATAAGCCGGTAAAATGTTTGGCTACCTCATAAGCTTCAAAATGAGCCCACCACAAGTGATAGTATAGACTAAATAAGTGTTTTTTAAGGTTTAAGAGTCCGAATTTCTGCCCCGAAGCGCGCTCTTCCTATAGATTAATTGACCAATTTTTTATCCAAAAGGACCGTAAATCCCAGGCTTCAAAATTGGTGCACAAAGCAGGAGACAAATACTGTAAAAACAATCCAACTATCTGTACCATAGGCGCATTCTACATTGATTTGTCTTTCCAGGTCGTATTCTGATTGACAATATGGACATATCGCATATTCCTCTAATAACACTGAGGAGCAGAATTGCCATCATACCTCAGGATCCTGTCCTATTTGCCGGTACGATCAGGTAAGATATTAAATGTAGCCAAAAAATTGGTGGGTAATTTTATTTTCAAAAGAATAAAAGTGCAGTTACTATAAGTCTCTGTTTTCGGCCTATGTTCTCCACCCTCTCTGCAAAGATGAAAGGATCGTGTCCTTGGCGTTGCTTTGATTTTTGTTGGTTAAATAGGAAGTTCACGACGCATGCGTCATGATCTTGGTGCTTTGCGAAAGCTACACTGAAGTGTTACCATGAAGGTTAGAACCGTTTAACAGCATGTGTTTGCCATTATAAAGATGGCCTCTTCCAATTCACTGTGGCAATGCATTTATTTTTACATGCGATAAAATGTTAATGGCGATATAATTTTTATTTTCGTTTTAAATGTTGTGTACGAAAAGCCCACAATTGTGTCTCAAAATTTACGAAATTCATGTTTGCCATCTCGTGCATGACTGCAGGTTTAACCTAGACCCATACGACGAAAAATTCGAAGACGAGTTATGGGAAGCTCTTGAAATCGCACAACTTAAACCTGTAGTTGCGGAGTTAGACGAAAAGCTTGGTAGGTATAGTACCGTTGATCCACGCACATAACAACGGCTAGTAGTAACCCGCTCATTTAAAATTCCGGACGCTCTCTTTCCCATGAAGCGATGAAGTTTTCACAGTATGATATGCTTCACAGATTGAGCTGACGGGCGGAATTGTAATGATGTATGTACATCGTTTTCCCAAACAATGTGTTTGAAAATTTATGACTCGAGTATACACACCCTGCAGGGCCCATGGTATCACCATTAAGCAAGCCCATAATGAATGCTTACACATTCGAGACAGTTAAGGACCCGAATGAACACATATCATTTGTAGATACATCATCTTTCCTTGTATCTGTCGTACAGATTCTCCAGTTTCCGAAGGTGGCGAAAACTTCAGCGTCGGCCAGCGACAGCTGTTCTGTCTAGCAAGAGCGTTTCTCAGGAAAACCCGTATACTTGTAATGGACGAAGCCACGGCATCAATCGACATGCAGACTGTGAGTTTAGAACTTGTCCTTTCAGTTTCGAATTGGTGCTCGATGTATTAAGGTAGCATGCGCCTCAAAATGAATCTTGTGCTCGAACATTCCTCAATGAAACTTTCAAATACTCTCTTAAATTAACAATATAAATCGGGGGGGGGGGGGTCATCATGCAAATTTTGGAACTAGCGAAACAAATTACCAAACATTTCGTGATATTTGGAATTCAAAATGGCCGCCATCCCTGTGTTAACTCTACGAGGAAAATTAAATTTTGGATTTTCGAAAAACTACGACCGTTAAGGTTTTTCTTCTTCCAAGAGCTTTAAAATGAGCGCCAACAAGTGGTAGAAGAGAAAAGAATTGTAGAAATTTGAGAGTCCGAATATCTGTCCCCGAGGCGCGTTCTACCTTAAAGTCAAAGAAAACAGTACTATACCCTATGGGCAGAGTACAGACTAAACGCAGAGGAACACCAGAGTGTGTGATTGAAAATCTGTCATTAAGACATGTTATACTATAGATGAACAGTCACGGCCGATATCTATCAGAAATATGGTCTCTTAATGTCATTTTAAGCTGATAATATACTTTTTACAGTAAATCTGACAATATCTTTATTCATCACAAAGTGCCATACACTGCTGGTATAATGTTTTTTAACTTTATCGTGATGCTTGTGAACAGAATATTGTATATATATCACATATAAACGGGTTTTCACTCACATCAAGAAAAGTTGATAGTGAGAAAATACTAGTTCTGATCATTGGATTTTCGTAAGTTTTTGTGACATATCATATCATATATTTATTCCATTCCAGGATGCTATCCTGCAGAAGGTAGTTGCCACGGCGTTTGCAGACAAAACTGTGCTGACTATCGCCGTAAGTGTCACGACTTTTTTTGTTAAATGGTTAAGTAGGTGTATCTTCGCCGATTTTTTCTGCTAATAGTCACACAGTCACTCTTGCTTATTGTTACCAGAGAAAAAAAACAGATCACGTGACAGTTCACAATGTTTTCGTCAGATCAGCCCATCGATAGTGACACCTTAGAAGTTTAAGGGAACACTTTCTATTCTTAAGCTCAGCCTGTTTTCAATTAGAGAGTATCTGAAGAGAGAACCTACACATACTTTCAGGGAACATCGAAGTTTTTTCCATGGAAAATATGTTCTCGTATTTAAGGACAGCAAGAAATGTTCCTCGAAATCAACCCCTCTATTTTGATCTACTGTAGCTTGCGAATTGCGGCTTTCTGAATTGTTTAGCCAGTTGTGGTTTTTAGGTAGTGAATGAATTCGTTTTAAACGATCCTCATGTCCTGATTCTATCGTATTACGAATGGTAACAGTGTCACCAAATTAACAGGGAAATCTACCCATTTCGCTGAAATATACAGAAAAATCTCTCAGTGCTTGTACTGTCATGCAAAGGAAACCCATTTCTCCCTAATTATATGAACTTTACATAAACTATTTTTGAGTAACTTCTCGTTTTTGCGTCCTTTCCACAGCACCGAGTGTCGACTATTGTCGACTCAGACTCCATACTCGTTCTGAGTGAGGGCAGAGTGGTGGAATACGACACCCCGGAAGCTTTGCTGGCACTGGAAGACGGAGTGTTCTCTTCTCTCGTCAAAGGAGCGAAGAATGCCGGGAACTAGGATGTATCCCATCACTTTATCTTCATCATCATTGCTTCCGGGAGGAGAGATTCTTAGAATTTATCATAGCGAAACAAAGACAGCCAATGCATCCCCCAATTCACGCCTTCAAACGACTTAAGGGGCCAGTAGCTGAATCTTGGTGTATTTTCCGCTATTCTTAATCTGTCAGACTCTGTAAAACAGCTCCTCGTTCTACTCCCTGAAACATGATGTCGAATACTTGGTATTTAACTTGTCAACAGAGCCTGTACTTGTGTAATGTCCATTCATATTTTTGACTCTCTACAAATGGGCAAGAATTCTTAAATAACATGTGCAAAGGGGCAGACAGTCGACAAGGCATTGTATTTTAACAAACTTTCGGTAAAAGCACACAAAATGAAAATTTTTCTGAACAAAAATGATAAAAAATCACAATTTACAATCATTGTCCCTGTCACAAAATGGTGCTCAACAAAGCTCAGAAAAACTCGATACAAGTGTTAATAGCGTGTTACAACATTGTTGATTTAATTATTTCCACTTCAAAGAAGTGTATATTTTTGGTTAGTAGACAGCGAAAGCTCTTAGATATGTTTTTCGTGCGAAACTCTTGAGTTCGGAAAATCCGCATTGGCGTTTTCAGTTTGTTGCTTAGCATAATTAACAATACTTTTACTAACGTTTTTTTCTCCAACCCCAGGATATGAAATAACGCTATAGGAAATATTTTGGGATGACTACATTGTTCTGAAAAGGTGATTCCGAAAAAAGCGTACAAGATTGCCTAGTTAATTTTATGGGCTACAATTATTCTGTATTTACATGGAAGTGATGATTATAAGTCATTATTTACTTCTCTTAAAACCAATCCCTGACAATGATGATCATCGGAAAATAATTTCGATCATGTTTATTACTAAAAATCGGGGGGAAATTTGTATTAAATTATGTACATTTGATATGGTGGTCGCGCTAAGAGCGTGTGAGATCAAAGGGTACAACACAACACAACACAACACAACATTGTCCATGTAGTGTTTTTGTATTTGCATCGATCATCAAAGAATGTGGTGGTCGAAAGCGTGCTGTCGGGCATCACTCAGGTGATATAACGACCAATCAAAGCTTCGAGAAGGGCCAAGCAACGTTTGCATAGAAATAAACTTTACAGGAGAGCCTGGCAGGTCACGTGTAAAAATATTGCAATTATCCGTAACGCTGAGCACAAGCTTAAAGGTGCAATAGAGATTTATACATAAGATGTATTTCTCGTTGCAATTATAGAAAAACTTATTTTTTCAATCAAGTTAATATTTTTCATGTGTGTTTTTGTAACTACACAATTGGTGGTAAACAACCAACTCAGTCTGTATTGTACATAATTGTCATTTTAAACCAAACTGAAAAAATGTAAAATGATAATTTCACGAAATCTACTAAAATGTGAGAAATGTAATACTTGAATATTAAAAGCCAATCAGACACTCTGGGAAATCGCCTGAACTTCATTTTAATATAGTAAACGTAATATCGCTTCGACAATTTTGTCTCATGCAATACATTTCGACGTTTACACGCTCGAACAGAAAGATGTGTCAATCAGTTGTCATAAAACTATCATTTTTGCCGTGAAACCTCAATTACATCGACAGATTAGCATACACGGATTAAAATCATGTTTATTACATTATTCCTTGATTCATGCAGTGTCACTTTAATCTCACAGAAATTGAAAAGGAAGATTAATAATTTCATAATTGCGATGAATCATCCACGCTTTGAGATGAAACAATTCTACGATTTTTACTAAAATCATATTTACGAGGTAACGGACCCAGCATGGCAGTTTCCTTCCAGCTATGGTGCTCAGCTTCTCGCACCGGAAACCTCACTAGATTCTGTTTCGCGTCAATATCACGTGACTTACCCAGGTGTTTTAGTCTCTGTTTTCTTTCTTTTGTATCAAACCCGACTTAACAGAGCTAATTCAACTACAGAAATGTACATTTTAACCATGTCACTCTTTTTGACAGATATTTCTCTTTCCTTTGCCCCTTCGAAATAACAGCAAATTTCTAGAACCTGGGTCGACGACTAGAAATACAAGTTTCCACTTAGCTTGTATACGTTATACTATTACAAACCCCGTATATGATATGCGTGAAATGGCCGCAACAAAGTACAATCATAACATGTGTGATGACGCTGGTAGCTTATAGGTAAGCGGAAACCGCAAAGCGTCCACATTGAACTATCCCTGAAATAAAAGCAGACACCAGATTCTCTCGAAATGCCAAATTATAGACGCTTGATATTCCGGCATCATATTCGTATTTTAGGTTTTTGTTTTCACTAAAATAAGATAGGTGGATATTCATGTAGGTGAGTAGCACCAGTGTCTTACTTTGCTGCGTGTATGAACATCAACTTTGAGAAGGGAGGCCTAGCGTCAAACAGGAGAACGACAAAATTCCTACGAACATGTTTACACTAAGCAACCACAACCAACTGGTGCTCTCCTTGCTGGCCCTGGCACTTCTGCTGAACTTCCAGCTGTGTGCGGCGAGTGGAAGCAGTCCCGCCTGCACAAAGGAGAAGATGTGCGGCAGAAAGGCGATACTATCACTGCAGTCTGCGGTATTCTTATGTATGCAATCTGTAAGTTACAATATTGAATGGGGAAAAAAGGAATCATTGCATTTAGGTCATCCTACAACTTTGGTAATGTGGAAACCACAACTGAAGTCGGTATGTCAGAGTTTGACGATCATTGCCAAGGTAATTCTTCCAGGACCAAGATGACAGGCGTGGAACCAGAGTGATATTCAGATTTGATTTCTTCTTCAAACTGTTGTGTGGTAAACTACTCTGCTGTAGCACATTCAGTGTTCTCTCATGAGAGAGAGAGAGAGAGAGAGAGAGAGAGAGAGAGAGAGAGAGAGAGAGAGAGAGAGGGGGGGAGAAGGAGGGAGTTCAGTGCATGCGCCATTGCAGATAGCATCGGATTGTGACAGCTCTACGCACGCTCCAGACTTTGACCAGATATCTACCAGAGCAGAGGCATACAGTGCTATCAATGTCTGTACGAGTGATTTGAGTGAAACTAATAATATAAGGAGAATCCATAGCGAGAAGAGTAGACGAGATTGTAGACGCGGTGTGGAGTAGCAGTTGTTGAACAAGTCAGATACATATGCTTTGATACTTTGGTACATCAAACATATGGTTAGTGCTTCTGCACAACACTTCTTGTTATTCTTAATCGTCTTGTTTTGCGTATGCGTTTTTGAACGCAAGTTACAACATAAGGATAATCACGCTTATACTCTTTGGGCGGGTGGAGCAACCGTTTGATGATGATTTTCATAAGAAATTCGTGTTCAGCATTCCGGATTACGGCAATGAATGTTTCGCGCTTGTACAACCGCACGCTTCCTGAGCGGCTATGTTGGCAACTATTGGAGAATATGAACCAAAAACAAATCATTGAGAACTGTTTGTCTCCTAAAAATTGTGATACACTGCTTTTCAATCCAGCGTTCCCGATAATTACAGGGGTGTAGGAAGAAATTCTTTGTTGGGAGGGGGGGGGGGGCCAAGGGTAAACTGTTTTCTGGTGATTGATTTACTATAAAAATTAAAATGAATAAATCAAATTAATAATTCAAATAGGTAGAAAAAGATCAATATAAAGTTTAAAATATGATAATTAAAGCTCTATAACTATCTCTAATGTTTGGCCATTCTTTCTGCGGCGTATTTTGTATATTAACTGCAGCAGCCTGTTGAACTCCTCTCCGCATGACATACCCATAGAAAAGCTTGCACAAGCATCATTCTTATCAAAAATTGAAGTTAGGTCTCGACTAAAATTCAGATGTTAACTGTAACAATGCCCGTTACAGTAAATTCGCTTTGTTGGAAAACAAAATACGGGAATGTTAATTTTTGATACTTTACTGCAGTAATTTATCCTGATGGAAAATTTACCATACTCTCTGTATCATGCAATTCTGCCACCGACTCCCTGGGGTAACGCAATCTTATAATTCTTGGATCATTTCGCCTTGTGCGGGGGGGGGGGACTGCCTCCTCCCTTTCCTCCCGGTTCCTACGCCTATGTAATAGGTGAAATGGTATAGTGTGTGAGTAGGGGTGGATATGTTAGGGGCTTTCTCTGCTTTCTCTGTAACTGTCAGAGGTGAGATATTACTCTACGGATGATCTCTTTTTGGAGGATGTGGTGGCCCTGAAAAGTGCTGAGTGAGCAATTCCAAATGTTATTGACAAAGCATTTACAAAGACTGCACATTGCTGATATGCTATGTAGTGTACTATACATTATTTTATATTTAAGCAATAAAGCACACCCGGCGACGGTATACCACGAGATTTTGACCAGCTCACGACATATATGCACGAGCGATAGCGATATATA
>LD380554.1:0-14613 GCA_001465055.1 Ptychodera flava | reverse complement strand
TATATATATATATATATATATATATATATATATATATATATATATATATATATATAATTTTGGGGTGTATTTTATGCATAACCAGATGTCCAGAACTTTTGTAAGAAAAATGTGATTGTGACTTGTGAAATATTAGTGTATGTTGCTTTCTAATACCGAATTATGATAGAGAAAACAAAAGTATCATGAGCTTGTCATGCTTTTCATATGAACTGCAGATTTCATAATGACTAATTTGCAAAACAGACTTTCAATTTACAGACTTCGAGATAATTTCGCCATATGTCTGTGATATATTAAATACTGCGCCCTAAGGGCGCGCCGAAAAATTTGCATCCAGATATCTCTGATATATATCTGATATATGAAAGTTATGCGGCTGAAGGATATGCTGAAAATTATGTTTGATATTTTAAAGTAACATGCCAAAAGTATCATGAACTTGTCATGTTTATAATTTGAACTGCAGATGTCCTAATGATCAGTTCACTATGCAAAACAGAATTTCAATGTACAGACATCAAGATAATTTTGACATATATCTGTGAAGGGCGCGCCGAAAAAAATTTAACATACTGATATATATATATATATATATATATATATATATATATATATATATATATATATATATATATATATATATATATATATGTCTCTGATATATTAATGTTTCGCGCTTGGAGGGGGCTCTGAAAAATATCTTCTAATTATTAAAGATACGCGCCCGAAAGGACGCGCCGAAAAAAAGCAACTGGATGATAACATTTGTGGCAGGCACCATGCATTTTAGGCAAGTATGAGCCCGTGTCTAAAGTCAAAAACACTGTCATCAAAGTCAAAAACAGGGTGACCATCCCATGAATCCATCGCTCCCAGGCCAAAGAAACTGACCAGTCTCTTAGTGCCTAAAGCGCTGCTTGGCTGGCGAAGTAATTGTTGTATTTTGCAAACAAATCTATCTGCATATTACGCTATTTTTTTATTGAAATTGCTTGAGCCATATGTTAAAGGACCACGTAAGATATTATTATGAAAATACACACAGGAGTTTAACTGCACTTTTGGTGGTATAGATTTACATTAGAAGTGGTGTGCATGTTTTCTCCAACGTTAACAGTCGAAAGAATATTCACTTTCATAAGTTTAAAATAATCAAAGCCAAAGAAAAGAGCATTTAACAGTTCTATTTTCAAAATGCATGTGTGATTTGCTTTTGATCGCTGACTTCTCCATAGGTTGCAAAGTCGATTAAAATGTCACTGAATTATCTGCCTCAATGAACAGAGACACCGAAGGATCCGAAGGCCCATTATAGTAGTGTATTGATTGCTGTGACTGAATTTCTGTACGTTAAATGCTTGTTTGTATGCGTGTGCTTCATTGAACTTCAAGTCTTCAGGAGTCACGGTCAAAGTTGCGGTATCTTTACTCGTTGACCTTTTCATAGAGGTGGGGATGTACACCAGTGATTTTGATCACTGAATACGATAGCTCAGTAGGTGACATAGACTGCGAGGTCGAATCCGATCGAGACTTCTCCGTTGGTTGCGAGTTCAAAGTCGTTTGAAATACTACTGAATTGTCTGCCTCGATGTACAGAGACGACGAAGGCCCCGAAGGCCAAGTATAGCAATGTATTGATTGCTGTGATTAAAATTTCTTTACGTTACATGCTTGTTTGTTCGTGTTTGTATGTGTGTATGTGCTTCAGTGAACTTCAAGTCTTCAGAGGAGTCACGGTCAAAGTTTCAGCAACTTTACTCGATTATTGAAACACCTTTTCATAGAGATGGGGATGTACACCAGTGGTTTTGATCACTCACTATGATAGCTCAGTAGGTGCCATAGGCTGCGAGGTCGAATCCGATCGAGACTTAGCTGAATCAACTCAGTCGTTCTTGACATACTGAATCAAAAGACATGTACTGCCAGATGAAGCCGAGACAGACATTTACATCGACGGGATAGTTCCAATAAGTGAACACAGGAAGTGAACATACTTTCATTACCCCTATAATTCCTTGTTTTAAGTGTTATTATAGAAATAATGGCAAATAATCTACCTTGTCCTTCTGATTTACATCAGATTTCGCTGCCACCAATAGTTCGACACTTTCAACACAATTTCGCCCCGACGCTGCAAAATGTAACGGTGAGAGTCCATACTGCAATCATAAAGCGCAAAAAACATACAAAGATTAAATTATGATAACTGCCTTTTAGTTCGATGTTTATTCATTCATGGCAAAGAAGGAAAAATCATATGCTTCGATTATTCCCCAATTTAGGATCAGATAAATAAAGTGGAAATGATTGACAGTTTTTGTTGACTCGTTCTCTTGTGAAAGGTACAAAAACCTTATCATGTAAAACCACTATGCTTTCTTCGTTAGTTCTTGTCATCATGAATTTTCAAATTGTGTTATTGTAATCTGCCTTCAACTCAGCTCATTCGAGGGTGCAACGGATGACTGTATGTGAAAAGTTAATTTTACAAATAAGGTTTTTTATCATAATAAATTTCCGTTATTAATTGTTAAGTATGATAATGCTCACATACATTAAATGACAACTTAGGGGGGATTGGACATGATCAATCAATTTCTAAAGGATTGCAATATGTCAGTGTTAAGTTACTGACAGCTTTGTGTCGACACAATAGGCAGTGTGAGATATTTTTTCAAACAGTACCAGCTGAAAAGTAATTTTACCGAATCCGAAAACAAAACCTTCTTATGCAAGGATTTTATGCAATAAATGAAAGCTCGGGGCAAAAAAATAATACCACCATTGTCCCATAAAAGAAAACCTTTAGTTGCTTTGTTTTCTATGTATGATGAAATTATACCGAATCAGTTTTGTTAACATCTCCTCCCTTGCTTAGGAAGTCTTGAAGAATTTCACCATGATCCATCAGAGCGGCTACATGAAACGGGGTCATACCGTTCTGAAATTGTACAAAGAAATAAACTTTATTCAAAGGAAGAGCATAACCTGCATAATTATGCATTTGAAATGCGAAATAATTCTTTCGCTTGTTTGTTGGGTGAGTGGGCTTTCAGACCTTATTTGTGAGTCAAAATGGTAATAAGAATGTACTGATGTACTGCAACAAATAATTAGGCCTAAACAAATCAAACTAATAACGCAACAAATATAGACACGTTTGCAGATGGAAAATGATGAAAAGATGTCAATAAATCGTAACATGTCACTTATCACTTTCATAGATTTAAACTAGAATTGTATCAATGTAATGATACTTTATACTCTTAATCTTACAGTTTGCAAGAGTAATACTATATGCCTGAAGATCAAGGACGGCAATCACATCAATTCACTGGCATCAATGGGGCAAATGATTTAATTATAACATACGAATAATATCACGCTAGAATCGAGCTACTTGCCTTATTCAAATGATTCAATTTTAATTGAAGTTCAAAATTCAGTAAATGTCTTGAAATGTTCCTATCTAAAACTCAAAACTGTTCCATAGTAAGGGTAAGATATGCGAGCATTGTTAACACAGCGTTTACCGACACTTATTGCTGAAAAGAATGCAACGTTGACGATTCTAAATACTGTTCAAAATTCATTTAATGTGGTGATTTAAACCTATTAAACCTATGGAAGATATCTCATTTTGCTTTCTATCAAAGCCTTTCCGAATAATTTAGAAACTGCTTTCAGTTTCATTTGTTAGCAAAACTCCAATGTTTACACAGTTTTCAAAGATGTCAAAATGCCATACCATGTCGAAGCTTCCGATATCTGCGTCTTCGTCCAACAAATATGTCACAGCATCTTTCCAGTTATTTTTTGTAGCAATGTGCAAAGGGATGTTCCCATCCTGTTAATGAAAAGAGCACTCAATTACGTTTAAGGTTCCAAGACAAGTAATGACCTTTTAAATCTAACAATCCTGGGGTGGTTAATAAGCTCAAAACCCCCGTAAATCATACATTTTCTGAAAGCTTAGATATACGAAAACATTTTGATAACCACAGTGTCACCATTGTTTACACAACCATCACGCGAAAGGTATTTTGCATAACCTTTCAAAAAACTGTTTTTCCTAAGTTTTGTCCCATTACTTCAAAGCATCTGACTCAAACTTGCTGGAATGCAAGCTGTCAGAACGCCCTTCCAAAGTGTGTCCGAGATTTTTCATATCTTGCTTACTTCTTTTGGAGCACAATTTTAAAGCAATCAACTGGGGTTAAATTCACCGCTCGGGAAGTTTTTCTGACATAAAAATCGTTTTAGAAGGTTTATAAAATTCTGAGACACACTTTTGAAGATCCTCAGACAGCTTGCAAGCTGATTTAATGGGGTTCTGAGCTTATTAATCACTTCAGATTTGTTGGCTTAAAAAGGTCAATTACTTGTCTTGGAACCTTAAAGAGAATTTTGAAGAACGTGATTAGACCTGTAAAACTCTGATAAAATGCGATGTACCTTTAAAATTTAAGGGAATACTGAAACCTTTTATGATCTACGGTAGAGAGGAAGAGGAAATTAAAAACAAACTATACATGATTTCTTTCATTCAACAACGAGAACCTTTATTAGACTTGGTATGTTAACTACAATACACATCAAAGAAAGTGTAGAAACTCTTCTTTGGATATTACAGGAAAATATCAATACTTTAAAGTAATATACCAATACCTTATCTTTTGCATTGATGTCACCACCAGACTTTAGGAGAGACTCTGTAAGTTTGATAAAATTTCGCTCTGACTCGGTCCCAGAAAAAGACATTTCTTCAGCCTAAAATTATTCCAAAGAAAGAAAGAAATGATGCAATTAAATGCACTAGTATATTTGATATGGTACACAGCATAAATTAGATTTACAAGAAGCATTTAGTGCATTAATCATCAGTCTCAACGACTGACATAAAATAACAAAATTTGTGTAGGTAATACTTCGGTTCTTTGGACAATATTGTTGTAGTCCAACATTAAAACACAAACTTTCCTGATTTCGGAAGGGACGGTCAATATGGCGTCCTGGGGTCCCCTTTGAAGAGAAATTCTCACACTGGCCGAAAAATGACGTGGGAAGCACGAGAAGAGAGAGAGAGCGGGCGTATACAAGGGCTTGTGATGCTACAATTACCCCGATGAAAACACTCTAAGGTGGCTAAGTTGCCACATTGTACATGTCAAATTTGTCAAATGTTATTGGTATGACGTCTTGGAACACTTACAAACAGTATCCAAACTGTATGCGACTGAAATTTTCTGAACATACCTTGACAAAATATGTTTCCTTGGTTTCAGACTCATATTCAGTTAATAGCTGCATTGTCTCAAGACCTTGATTTGCCAGTGCAATGGAGAGAGGAGTGTACCCAGACTGTTTGAGAAACGAGTAAGAAATTATACACAATTAGTAGATGTATGAACAAAGTTGCTTAGTTGAAAATTAATGCTAATATATACATTACATTTCCTAAACCATTAAAAGTTATTAAACATGCTTATCGAGGAAAAGTTCAGATTACATAACGTAATCGAGATTAATTCTCACTTTTTGTACATCTTTTGTTTCCAGAAATTATCTTGTTTGAAATCCTTGCAATACATTGCAACAGATTATAGAGACTCTGACGTTCAGAGTCATTGCTGCATCAGAAAGTCGGAGAACGATCTTTCGATATGCTAGATGAAGTGTATGAATATCTCTTGATAAATATGTATTTAAAAACTTAGTAAGCCAAACAGGTCGAGTACATATCTTTTTTCAATTTCATACCGCTTTTATGTGATTATTCACCTCCAGAAGAATACAAAGCCGTCATTTAAGAATAACATTTTTATTGGCATTTGGTATAATAACATTTTCAAGGAAACTACAGTTTCATTTAATTTTTATTCCTAGGACAATATTTGTGTGTATTTTTTGACAAACTGGTCACTGGAATAAACGGTAGATGTTAGCCTTTGCCTTTCGAATATTCTCACCTTATCCTTGATAGTCAGATCGGCACCAGCTTCCACAAGTAGTCGAGCAATACGAATATTGCCTTTAGCAGCTGCCAAGTGCAGAGGAGTTTGATTGGTCTGCCGTATAAACAATATAGACGAAATAGTGAGAACCTAACCAAACCGGTCAAGAGCCATTTTTTGTATAATAACATTTGCAGAAGATGGGAAATCGAAAGTTAAGCGGCTAGAGTCCCGGAAATATTGTTTGGCTTTATTGGTTTACACTCGCGGGCCTCTTGGCGCTTAGTCAATCTAGATGAACCTATCAATGAAAGTGCGTCTGTTGCATGTAGATTTTCGTATTAAGCTTAAGTGTTTAAGCAGTACACCTCATTAGTTCATATGAAGCGCGAGGTTTGAACGGGACCTTTAATAGTAGTACTAGATGTTGAGAGGTGACCATTTGCTAACGACAACAGCCTAGAGTCGCTGAGGTGGCAATGGGGCCACCTCTACAATTTACTTTCATCAGATCGCTCGCAGAGGGGGATTATATTACTTTTATGCGTTAATGATGGGTTGAAAATAACGTATGTTTGAGGTAGCGACATTTACCAATATACACGACAATCATATCATTCTTGCAGATTCACATCATTCATGGAAACGCTCTGCATGGTACTGAAAAACTACTTGAACGTTAGAAAATGTTCTCTCAAGATAGCGTTACAGACTATGTTCACTAGAAAGTTCTTTACTTAGTTTGACATCAAATACGTGTAGCCATGTTCCGAAAAGTCTTTATGCTACGATACGAAGTCACATGTGCACTAGTGTTGTTACCTGGTCTTTTATGTTGACATCAATCCCCTTTGCTAATAAATACTTTACACTTCTTACACGATTGCCCTCAGCTGCGACATGAAGTGCTGATTGTCCTTCCTAAATGATAATATACACAATGTAAAGCCAAAAACTGGCACACAAGCCCTTCTGTGATTATTGTTTGACAAAGCGTAAGCACCGGTTTCAAACCAATCACATCCGATCGCTTTTTCAACTAGCGATACGTTTATCAAAATCACTGATATGAAGTTATTAGAATCAAAACAGTTGCCGAGAAAAAATGCAATCTCAAAAACACTATGTGGAATTCTTTAATATCATACATTGACTGCACCTGTGCATTCACAACTTTCAAGTCAGCTGTCATGTTGAAGTACACCTCATCTGGTTATATATGACACAATGATATTAATTAGGGTAAGTTGTTTGGGTGTTCCTTCCGATTGAGGAGAAAAAATTGTACAACACGAGCAACACTTACATTTGAAAATCAGTATTTTTTACTGTCTTTACCTCATTAAGAGATGTTATGTCACAACCACATTCTAGAAGAGCTTTAATTGCTTCAATTTTATCCTCTTCTAATGCAACAAGTAGTGCGGTTTCGTCAACCTGCAATTCAAAAACACGGATGAGAGTACAATTGATTTCAACACATAACATTTTAAAAAGAACCGACTTCCTAAATTAGCTGAGCAGACATTTTGCAAGAAGAATTTTTGACAGCAATCACCTTCATTTATCTGAAGTGCAATACTACCTTTTTAAACACCATTGAATGGGGTCATCACTCGGAGCAAGCAAGGAAGTTAATTGTCTAGTAGCATTCGTAACGTATTTTAAAGCCCAAGTATTTGTAATTTTTAACCTTTTTTATGTTCGAAATTACATGTTATTCTCTAATATCCATCGTGAAATGTTGTTCAGTAAAGAAATAAGCCAAATTTGTGCTCCTGTAGTGACATACAAACGCTAAATATTGCCCGATCGAGTTGGATTGCTGTGCGGGTTTGTTGACAACTTGTAGACTGAGCACGTGACCGAGAACGCCGATACTGATGACATCATCAAGCCTGCAACATTCCTGGGGCCTTGCCATGCCACGCCACACTGCCTGGGTAATCGCCGATGGTCGCCGGCTGAATGACCTGCGAATGGTTTTATTTTGTTCTTCTCTGGTCAAATACGTACTGCTACTGTGTTTCAGAGGATACAGAACTTTGGCAGAGGAGGCTGACATTATATTCTGATACAGTGTGCGTTATATACGGATTATTCAAACTGCAGTCGGCAGTGCACCGATGCGCACCCTGCAGTTGGTCACTCAGAACTCCGGGAACCGATGTAAAATCAAGACGATACTATATATACTAGGCTCACTTCTGTAGGCAAATATTAAGCTATCAAAATTGAGTAACTTGAAGTAATAAATTTCAGCTGATTGTTGCTTTAGCGGCAAGGTGATTGCGAAATCGAAGCAACATAGTTTGGCAATGTATGGTAGGCTGTCGAATGCAGTGAACGCGATGGCCTTTGGCGGCAAGTAAGGGAACCGTCAGGATTTCCGACCTGGGGGTAATTCAAAAATTGAAAGCTATAAGGGCGTGCTCAAAATGTTTTTTCTTTGTCTTACTCTGTCCTCAATGACACAATGATTAGTTGATAATATCTATTTTACTCTGATACATGTTAAAGAAGAAAATTAATACTTTAACAGAACAAATAAATATCAACTAGATGAAGCAAGGCAAAAAACTACAAGTAGCTGCTACTACTAGCAACACTTATTATGAAAGGGAAGATAGTGACGATGAGAATGATATCGTTGTTCATGTATTTAAAATGGCACCAGCGACAGTAAAGATGAGGATCAACAGTGGTGATGATGATGTCACATAGTAGTTTTCTGCAGTCGTTACCAGGGTTGGAAGGAGAGGCTGGGTCATGGAGAAATGTTCTCGACAGATATCACGATAAGTGAACAGGATCTAGGACAAAACTGAACTGTTGTGAATTCATACGTTATATATTATCATAGAAATGTATGTTTTCATTGACTTGAGTTCAACAACCATTTGGACATTTAACCATACCATAATGACATGCTACCCATCCAAATTTAACAATACTAAATGGTCGGAGACTGCTTATTAGGTGAGCTTTTATATCTACATATTGTTACATGGGCTCAGGTAAGCGAAAATTGCTGTTAGAGAGGGGGTTACTCAAAGTCATCATGGTTGGCTGGGATGTGACTCAAAATTTCGGAGTTTCTAATGTAATTCCTCCTAACCCCAGATCGTAAATAATGACGGCTCCCTAAACATATGTGAACGCCTGAGTCAGAACGATCGGGACCAGTATACGTACGGCTGTATCTCGGCAAAAATTTAGAAGAAAAACAATGGAGCTACTGCTAAGAAATTTACAGACTCTTGGCTCTTGATGCATCAGTTTCTGAGCTTTTATACTGGTAAAAAGGCATTCTGAATACAGCGGTAAATTTCCTCCCAAACACGAAAGGATAACACGCGGGCATTCTGCAATGGACGCTGTCAACTTTACCTTGCCGCAGGCCCCACACCAATCTCGGCCTGCACTTGTACAGTCTACTACCTCCATGTAGCCTTACAGGACTAGTAGCCGGCCAAACACAAAAAACCCAAAAAACGCCGCAGTGTAAAATCCGTAGGTCAGAACCATTGATCATAAATTTTCAGAACCAGTGATGTTTAAAAGTTTTGTATTGATCACTTCATTTAGGTTTATGTGAATGACTTTCTCACTGATGTGCGTCTATAATTGTCCCGGGCATTGTCCATGCAAATTTGGGGCCTGCCTTACTCCCTCCGATCGTCTGTAGACTACAGCCAAAATCACAGTCGTAAGCAAATTGTACAGTTGTGAAAGTCAGATATATAATTATATATATCATGAATTTTATACAAAAATATGTAAACAATAGAATCAAACCAAGAGGTTTGCTGTTGGGCCGGGTGTGAACGGGGACGACTTTGCAGTGAAGCCGGGATCTCTCTTGTGTTCGAACTTCTACCATGCCTGGAGCTCCATCGCATCGCAGCTAGCCGATAATTGTACCACTGTAGTCATTGTGGGGATTAGATACCCGTTACGTTCGATATCACTTGGAAATACTTTTAAATTTAATAAGTAAGACTTTTGTACTGCATTCAAGATATAATGTTTCCTTTCTGAGCGTTTTCAATTACAGCAACGATATGCGAAGTTGATAGGCTGTGTTGCCTGCAGCGTAGCCTGGCCGTACACAAAACTTCGTTTGAGTAGACGGAGCAGAATCAGTCCCGTCATTTATTTTCAACGAAATTTTCATTGTACTCCATAATGGAAGAAACGACTAGTTCAATGATTACGATGGTGTAGTGTTGAATTTTTATTCATATATGTTTTTCTCGCTCAATTCATTCAGCAAACTTTATCTCCGTACCGTCGGTCACAACGTGCAATGCCTTGCATGAAGCTTACTATCGACTGCCTCCGCCGTTAGTTTAGCTATTCAAGACGTTTCTTTGCACGGCTCATTATAGTCGGAACAATCTGTAAACACTTACATATTTATATCTTTCCGGTATTTCACCCAACTTTCGCGCGTTTTCTTAGCTGAGTCTCCAGTTTCGATGGACCAGACCTTTTCGAAGAGCGTATAGTTTCTACGGACGCCACAGTAAAACTTGCGTAGATGTGGTTGAGCATGCGCAGTGGTGTGATTACGTTTCGTTTCGTGTGTCAACAAAGCTGACTTCTAGTCCGGACAACAAGTCATTTTTCACTCCTTTTACTGTTAATCGTGAGGCAGGCTGGGCATGCAAACCATGTGATTCAGTTTTAATTACGGTCTGCTTTCGCATATTGAGGATGTCATTTTAATCAAAAATATGTAAAAAATTGTTAAAAGTTACAAATACTGGGGCTTTAAGGATTAGGGAAATAAAGCGAAAACATGAAAATTTCATCATAATGACAGCAAATACAACCGATGTCAACCTGAAGCTATACGTAAGGCCTAAAGTGAGAGGATTCAAAGATGAAATCTTTTCGATAAGTAATAAGAATTACACCCGAAAATAGAAATAATAAATTCGATCATAATTTGCAGAAACCTGATAGCGGCTAACCCAATTGCCAGGAGCAAGCAAAAAGGTGAAATAGTACGTCTATTTTTAAAAGCAATCGACTAAATGGTAACATAGAAGGCCAACCTCAAGTGATCGATAGCAAATGAGCAACTATTTGAAACGCTTGACCTGATCATTTACGTGGGTGATTACTGAAGTAGTTGTTTAACATGTTTTTACATAATACTTATAATAATGTTAAGTTATTGAATTCAGTTAATTAAGGCATATCTGCATTGTTGATACTAAACATTAGCTGGTCAGTAAATTACCGTATCTGTAGCATTAACATTTGCTCCTTTACTTAACAACAATCGCAGACTTTCAACATCTGTTCTCACAGCTGTATGTAGCAATGGTTCATCATCATCCTGCCGATAAATAAAAATCCGCTGTCGATATTGTATATGATTTGTAATGGTAATAAAACGTTTTACCATGTATCAGTTGGGATAAGTACATATATGTGTACAATATTGTGTATTAATTCCATATGTGGAAACGTTTAAATAGTATAAACCTATTGAAACACAGCATATTGCATATTAGAAATGATTCAAAAATCAATATATGATTTCAACCATGATTGCACTTAATATGTGTAAGACCACACCAGGCCCGAGTGTTGTAACTTTAAAGTATGTTTGTCTTGTGTTCAAACTGAAGCCAACGCAAAAGTTGAAGTTTTACCAGGAGGCCAAGTCAGCTATTCCACCAACTTTCTAACAAGTGACGGTGGATCTACTTCGCTTCAGCATGTATATAAAAGACATGTAAATCTTACCTGAATTACAAAAAAATATGTCTACAGCATTGCTAAAAGGCCAAATAAAACTTAGGTAGTGCATTAAGCGTATCATTGATTACAGAACGATATTCTATGGATATGATTTTCCTGCCTACTTTTAAGCTATGAAATAAGTTTTTTACAATGATTGCAGATGTATTATAATTTGTAAAAATAATAAACCCATTAAAAATGAGAGATGTCATTAAAATATAACTTCTGCCTCATGTCAAATCAATACAAATACTTTTACCTTAAATTCTTCATAATCACAATTGAATATATGTATCACATGGGAATGTTTGTTTGTTAACTCTACTTTTAGTATACCAGATAGTTTGAAAAATATTTACTTACGGAATTAGTTGCGTTTGCATCCCCTCCAGAGTCAAGCAGTAACTCTACCATTGAACTGCTACCGTTCTGTACTGCCAGTACCAATGCCTATATTTAATCCCATGGAAATGCAATAAAAAGTCATACATCGCTTATCTTGCAGCACTTTGATGTCTCGTTTTTAAACGGTAAAAGTCGAAGTGTTCTGTACAAATACCGCCGAGCAGGGTTTTAAGTAGATATGTGACATATGCCTATTTTGAATAAAAAGTAATCATCATAATTCCTAATTGTACTAGTCATGATTAAACAATGCTTGGAATGGCTGTGCCAAACTTTTCAATTGCATGAATGGACTTACAATCCGTTTAAATATCAAAAGTTACATGCTGTTTGCTACAAAATCAGAACGATTGAAGGAGTTAGATCTTACTTTCAGTGGAGTGTGAAAGAAGAGAAAATGATAGAATCAGTTATCATTGAACTGTGCGTACTAGTTACATTACTTTCTCACATTCACGTAGTCAAAACCAAAGACGTTTGCCTAATTGCGTTAAAAATAATTTGGGTATCCTAAACTACTTATCGGTAATCATCAAAGAGTATTTTTCCCTGATAAATATCAATTTGTTCGGACACTTTGTTAGAAACTATTTCGATTGTTATTCAAATTTACGGTGACGAGTGGTAAACCTACTGTCTACTATTTTTCTAAATGGATGTTTCTTCCACAAACTCACGTTGTTGCAAACATATCTGGACAAAATTTTGCAAACCTTGAATTCACCGAATGTTTTTATTAACATCTGAAACATTGTACTGGAGAGAACGATGGATTCATGGAACTGTTCAATAGTGAAATAAATCGATTAAAAGACAGTAAACTGTTACTTTGAGATTCTAACATCACATTTTGCTATATGTGGCTGCGATCAATCGGTAAACTATTTCACAACTATTCCTGCTTTCACTATATAATACCCTTTTCCAGAAAAAAGTTACCTTAATTACGGAAACGATGCATCGTTATTCTATTTATTTCAAACTGAACTCGTCTTTTGGCATAGAAGAAATCTACAGTAATTTGGGAACAATGTTAAATAACATGATATAAACATTACTTCGCCGATGCTAATTTGCCATGTATGGAACCCCATAATTTCAGGGTTAGTTAATATGCTAAGCCAGTCGTAAGGTATGAATCACGTTGACACCATCGCGAGTGCAGTCAGTCAAAACAGTCATTCAAAAATAGAGTCAGAATCTTACACCGTGACGTTGTACCATTGTATATGCTGATTATACACGTCTAGGTACACACGGTCAAGTGCCAATGAACTCTTGCATTGCAGGGCCAAAACCAGTATCTATCTTTTCACTGTTACATTCCCTCCACCAAGTAAGAGACTGTGATTAACCCATTGAGGTAAGGGTCAGCCAAAGTCCATGTGTTGAGTGATTGGGGTGAGCATATCATGGACCACATAACTATAACGATGGCCAGAAAATTCATCGTCAATAATCCCCTCATTACATAATACTGTAGGCAAACTAACTTCATTTACACTTCGCCACGAAATACATAGAGGTGGCGCTTTTCGCAACTGATTAACGGTCGTCAATGGGTGTAGATGTTCGCATCGGCGAAGTTGTATTGAACACAGTCTCAGTATATCTGCCTGTCATCAATTTAGCAGTTTTGGTCTAACTCAGGAACCGGGAGGGGTTCGGTTACATCTTTAGTATATTTATTTTCATTAACATTGGGAATGGTGAAATAAAATTGTAGTACTGTATAACATATTGACCCTTTGACAACCGCCACATAATTACCTTATTTATCTCTTTTGCTGTTAGGCCAGTATCAAGTAATAGTTTCCCGATCTCGGCGCTATTTTTCCTGACTACAGCACGTAAGGCCTGTGTGATGTTAATGAAAATACTTTATGAATTAAAACATTGAAAGGTAAATTTAATATGTCCAACTCGAGATCTACATTAAATACATCAATACTCAACATATGATGAATTCGTTTTAGAAGAAAATGTATAAAAGAGAGCAATTCTCTAAAAAAACCTGAAATCTAATATTATTTTGATAGTTATTTAGAGCTGTAAAAGCACTATGCCACAGTTCTAACAGGACGGAATTTTAGGTCTTTGAAATGCTTATCAAATCCAATTACCATCCTGAAGAAAATTCCCAATGTCACATTGCCTGAAAGACAGCGCCATTTCTATCAATAAGCACGGAATCAGGAGTGACAGACTGTGCTTAATTTCCGCAATTGGAAAAATATGCAGAAACTGAATAGAAGTGCGAGATAGACACTTCGCCTAGAAGATTATGTTAACGTGACTTTGTGCATACATGCTGCAATACCTTATGTACACAAAATTGCGCAGGACCAAAGGAAAGCTAACAGGAAAGCTCTTACACGTGTCATAGATAGTTTATCGTAATGGGGCATGCTCTTGTTAATAAAGGACTAATACCAAGAATAGGGAATCGGCGATAGAATGACACGCTTACCACTGTTGATAAATT
>LD380552.1:16159-27221 GCA_001465055.1 Ptychodera flava | reverse complement strand
TATGCCAGGAAATGGGCTAAAAGGGAGGATGTAGAGCTGGACACACTGTCAGAATAGGGTCAAATCTGTGAGGAAAATAGTGCGTGGCCGTATTGGTCGACTAAGATCACATGTTTGCAGAAGACCCTATTCTGTATTTAAAGATCCTGATGCTGTTAAGTGTTTGAATGATATCCATGACAAATATGTTGTCGTCCCTGCTGATAAAGCTGCCAATAACATTGTATTTGTCTGTAAGACGTATTATTTTAAATGTCTTATAGACGAACTTGGTGTAACTAAGACCTCCACCAACTCCACTTACAGACAATCAATGTTCAACAAATCTGAAATTTTGGCAAACCATAAGTCATTCATGGATAATTTTAATATTACAACAAAGGATGACCATAATAAGTTGCCTAGCTTATACTGGATACCAAAGCTCCACAAAACACCTTACAAAGCTAGGTTTATCGCAGGATCTTCAAAATGTTCAACAACAGAGTTATCGAAGATACTGACTTCTGTTCTTTGTACTGTTAAACGGGGACTTCAATCATACTGTGATCTTGTCTTTTCTCGGAGTGGTATAAATCAAATGTGGATATCAAAAAATGGAAAATTTGAAATCAAGATCTGTTTCAAAAATAACATCTATTAAAACTTTCGATTTTTCCACATTGTCCACAATACCACACGATAAATTGAATAACCGCTTGAAAACCATCATCAACTAAGCATTTTTCTACAAAAACGGTTCACGCCGTTACAAATATGTGGTATTAGGGTATAATTCTACATATTTTGTTAAAAATATTACTAACGCTAAAGTGTTTTATACCGAGAAAGACATTATCAGTATGCTTGATTTCCTCATTGACAACATATTTGTTAAATTTGGAGGACACATTTTCCAACAGTGTATAGGAATTCCCATGGGCACTAACTGTGCTCCCTTACTTGCCGACTTATTTCTGTTCTCATACGAGGCAGAATTTATCTAGAACCTTATCAAGCAGAAAAAGGTCTATGTAGCTCGTACTTTCAACCTTACATTTAGATACATAGACGATGTTATTTCATTGAATAACTCTGAATTCAGTAAATATCTCGCTATGATTTATCCTCCAGAATTGGAGATTAAAGAGACTACAGAAACGGCCTCTTCTGCTTCATATCTGGACATTTTACTTGAATTTGACTCTAATGGTCACCTTTCTACTAGGCTATATGACAAGAGAGATGATTTCAACTTTAGTATAATTAATTTTCCACACCTCATCAGTAATATTCCACTCTCACCTGCTTATGGGGTATACATTTCCCAGCTTATTCGATATGCAAGAGCATGCAGTTCATATGGTGATTTTGTAGAGAGACATGGCCATCTCTCTTTGAAACTGTTAAATCAAGGTTACACCAGAGCAAGACTTGTCTCTACATTCAAACGCTTTTTTGGCAGGTATCGCAAGCTGGTTGATAAATACGATTTCTCTCTTCGACATATGATCACTGATGGCATCGGTGACATGGGGCCTTAGTTAGTGACCATTACCTATCTGACTTACAGATTGATATATGGCGGGTGCCACATGTGGGGCAGCATGCGCTTACTATTTTCGAAACACCTGACATCACTTCTTGGTCTTTTGGCCAGAGGTCCATATATCTTTCTTTCATGAATTTGACTTTGTTTGTGTACCGTCTATTAACTGTCTGTTCTGTGCTGTTTTGTGTCTATGTTTACAACTATTGTCTTACAAATTTTGACCTAGAGTTATTGGATTATGGATTGGTATGATTGAGATTATTTTCCTACATTGATCATAATTTTTCTTTCCATTTCATAGCTTTACTTGCGCTTAGAATGTGTGTTGTAGGGATGGTTCCCCCATATTGGTGGAGCAGCCAAAGTCAAAAAGGAAAGTTTGCCGGTTTTGCTTAGTTTCACCGTCACTACGATCCTTCAATTCAGTGTCGAATGACATGGCTGTCACTGCAGGAGTTATCTGTAGGCACACATTTCGCGTATACGCGTAGTCAAACCCAAAACTACGCAACATTTTAGTCAACTAGTCATGATATACATGCCGTACTATTGATTTGTGAGTTATTTCGTTACAATTTTATTCATACTGTATGTGTTACAAATAGGATCTCCTGAGGCATAAGGTCGGGGATGCACAGAGATAAAGCATTACGTCTCAAGTTGAATGCAGGACATGTGCACGCGGACAGACAAAGTGATGACGTTATAGTGCAATTTTCGATTCGCAAGTTTGGCTAACTTTTGCCAAAATCTTCTCGCCAAACGCTACTTTTTTCTCGCATTTGCGATTTGGCGAGCGGGCAGCGGAAACATTGGCTGGGTAGTCTGCAAAGAAGATCAATTTTCGGATCGATCTATTGATCCTGTAGTCGATATGCCAACCACTGCAACCTAAATACTAACTAACTACTATTGAGGTTGCAGTGGCGGGCATATAGACTACGGGATCAATAGATCAATCCGAAAATTGATCTCCTTAGCAGACTACCCAGCTAAGGAGCGCCTGTTTTTCATATGCTTACAGGCAAGCATATTTGATTCATCGCACTCGAGCTCCGTAGCGGCAAATGCAAGCACAGTCACTCAGACTCCCTGGATCATCACACTCCAACATCCTTTCTCAGTTCCCTTGTTTGTTCTATGGGTGAAATAATGCTCAATTTCCTCCAAAATCGATGTAAAACTGCAGTAAATTTCCTGGACGTCGACGCTAACAGCCTTCTTTGCTTAAGCTCAAATACAATATGACGTTACCGAATGAGCCAATGAAATGTGTTGCTTTTTGACATGTGACATTGTTTTGGGGTCAAAGGTCTAACTGCAATGACAATGGACCTGTGAACTTTTGTGGAGGGACTGTGCCTTGTCTATTCTGTTATTGAACGCTTTTCTGCCGCGAAACAGAAATGTATTCTAAAAAGGTTAACTTTTCGCAAATTTTAATGTACTTCATATCAATAATTTGAAAAAGTTCAATGTGGATATGGGTCCACGTCATGGATGTGGGTCCACTTCATATCAATAATTTGAAAAAGTTCAATGTGGATGTGGGTCCACAATTTTATGACATGACATGACCTGGAAATCTCGTGTATGGAAGACCGGTCACACTGCGGGACGAACGTATGCCTGATTGTTTCGTATTCCGCAAAGCATATATTCTACCTTAGAGCGCTTTCTGCCGGTTATTAGTGACGACAGCGAACATTGTATCAATTTATTTTCAATTGAATATCGATCGAAATCTGGTGGCGTACGGGCTCATGTGTCGAGGTCAAATCTTTTATATGTCCACATAACCCGTATATATTGACTTAGACAGCATAAAATCAACGTATCTGTTGGTTTCTTGTACTTAGATTGAATCGTTGACACATTTTTACAGTTTTGGCGATGCGTTCATGTCTCAGCACATTTTGGCGCTCTTTGCAAGTTTGGGGCCATTAGCTGGGAATGACCGACCTGCGAGTGAGCACGGCAACAATGTATCAATTTCCGATAAAAGAATATCGATCGATAACGTACACTGCACGATTACGGTGGAGAGTCTGCACCCGTTCGCCTCTGTTCTGTGTTATTTTTCAAATTTACTGGAATTTTCATCGTTGATTTTTGCCAAAATTTGGTATAAATTACAACAACATGACATGCATTTGGTCTATACAACTTACGAGACGCATACTGATTAAAATGCGTCAATTTAAGGCCCGTGTTCTGCATATGTACTCGCCGTCAGCTCAGCAAATTATTGACGGCAACAATATATTTCAGTGATCGGAATAAATAAAATTCAAATAAAACAGTTTTCGTGAAGAAATTCAAAAATCTAAAACAATAGGAATTTTGTATATTAATCAAAGGATCATCATGTCAATTTTCATCATTATTCGTTCAAAATTGAGGAATTTGAACCGACGAGAAGTGTGCAATCTGTTCGGTATATTACACGCCATTGTTTTCCACGGGTAATCGAGCTTCTTCGAAGCGTCATAAAATGAAAAATATATCTGAAAAAACCTGTTGGTTTAACTTTTTCATTTCGCTGTAATTTCTTACGATATTTGAAATAGCACATCTCATGAAGGTTAACTAAAACTCTATTGTTTTACTTTTTTGAGTTTCCCTCTTATTTTTATGAAATGACGAGTTAACGATCGCTTGGCTGTTGACTGTGTTTTCACCTTATTTTGCATATGAATAATTATCACATATGTATTTTCATAATTCCTTTATGAAATACTGCCAAAATATCATAATTGAGAGGTCAACATATGAGGAAATTGAATCTGCAACTCTTCCATCAATATTAAGCTGTGCAGCGTGGAAATTCGGCGAAATTTAATACATAGCGTCAAAGGCGGATTTGTTTGTGTGGCTAAAAAGTGACACGCTAATACGAAACAAAATGGAGGGCCTTTGGACCCGCAGTGACATGACATTCGACATGCGAGTTTTTCTTAACTGCGACCTGTGAGTTCTTAAACTGCGACATGCCAGTTGCAAAACTGATATGGCATTTGCATAGATGTCATTTCGTTCTCCTCCTAACAATGGATTACAGAGGTAGAGACGAGCTTATTTCGGTATACTTCTACAATGGATACACCCTGGGAGAAATAGCGGCCACGTTATGACTCTGGCATGTAGGGAAGACCAGTCACGACCTGCGACATACGCTTGAGTATTTAAATTGTGATCTATGACCTAACCCTAACCCTAACCCTACCCTAGCCCTAACCCCTAAAGCTAACTAATCCTTAGTTATGAAATTACATTTTTTCCCTCCCTTGGCCTAACCTCCAGGGTTGAGAGCGAAGTAAGGCTTTTTACCAGGGAAAACCTAACCCCTAACCCTAACCTTAACCCCTACCCTAACCTTAACCCTAACCCTAACCCCTAACCCTAACCCTAACCGCAGATAGCAGTTTTAAAAACTCGCATGTCGCATGTCGTGACCAGTCTTCCATACTCGTGACCTTTCACTGAGATGGATTGTACATGGAAGACTTTAGATCATGTACATACTATGAGTACTCAAGCTCATTCAGTGAAGAAAGTGAGGACATGTCATTGTTTATCAAATTTTTGGCGAATTCTGTTGTTTATTATGCATCTGAAATAGTTGGTACAGATGGAAGACCGGTACTATTGATTTTATGAGTTATTTCGTTACAATTTATTCATACTATATGTGTTACAAATAGGATCTCCTGACCTTTGACCCCAAATACACTTTTATGTCCACAACTCACTAACCACAAGTGGTACATCCTTCATATTTAGTATGATGGGACACCTTATGACGACACATCCTGCATCTCATTAAATTTGCACATATCTAATTCTGGGAAAGCCAATAGATTTAGAGGATTGATTTTTGGTATATTGGGATAACTATGGGATACACTTTTTTGACAACATATCATGTGACCCCTATGACCTTTGACCCCAAATATACATATATGCTCATAAAACAGTATTCACAAGTACTACACCCTTCATATTTGGTATGATGGGACACCTTATGACGACCCATCCTGCATCTCATTAACACTGCGGCAACTGCTTCCTTTCTACTAAGGTTTGCACGACCTCGCTCAGCCGTCGGTTTGCGCGAACATCTGGCTTTTATCAATAACCAGACGATCTGTTCTCTCGAGAACGATCCATGAAATATTGGGCAAAAAGAGAAAATACCTCAATGTGTAGCAACCTGGGGTGTTCGTTATTTACATATCAAAGAAAAAATGCATTTCATGAATTTATTATCTGAATAGAATCATGAAATACATATGAAAAATGAAGTGCGAGTGAATGTTATTTGTCATCCGCGGTTTTACTGTTTCTCTGCCTGGGAAACATGTATCCGTTCGTGTGACCTCAAAGTGTTTACACTGTACGCAAACATTATAAATTTTAGACGGCACATCTGTTGCCGCTGACGTCAAACATTGGTTCGTAAAGCTCATCTCTTTCTCTCGCTTGTATATTACAGGCAGTGAGAAACCACAATGCAACAAGAAATAGAGCGTAGACAGGAATACTACGAAACGAGTATTGCCAGTTGTATTGTGAACAGACCATACACAGACCTACAAACTGGTCATTTCGATCTTTTACCCGAGTTCATTGGTCCAGAGTCAGCGCTTATCAACCCGCTGCCAGACGATGCTTCAGAAGTCGAATGGTTTTTGCAAATATTCGACGAGGATCTGATAAGATTCATTACCTGATGAACTAATCGTTACGCTAGACAGAGGAGAAGGGCAAATGCCAGGGAACGTCAAAGATCGGCCTGGACACCGACGACAGTTGTTGAAATGAAAGCATTCATTGGAGTGATGGTGCTATGCAGAATTTGCTGGCAGCCTGAAATCCAGCTGTATTGGTCGGACCATTTTTGTTTCGGTCATAATTTCATCAAGAGAACTTTTTCCCGTGATCGCTTCAAGCTACTGATGCGATACTTATACTACAGCACACAGCCGTACTGTGCAAGTAACACAGCCATGTATAAGCTTACAGCCCAAAAAATAAGTGAGAAACAGAATAGGATGTTGAAAGTACGAAATGTCATTGATCGAGTGAATGCAAACAGCCAAATGCACCGGATCCCGATGTGCGAGCTGGCGATCGACGAAGGAGTCATCCCCTACCGGGGCCGCACAAAGAATGTTCTCTACAATCCAGCAAAACCGCACAAATAGGGAATGAGAGTTTACACTCTCAGTGAGTCCGCCACGGGTTACACTTTCAACGACGAAGTCCATCAACCTGTTGCTGATAACTGTCATCACCCGCTTGATCCCGATGCTGCAGATGACCTCCGAGTTTTCCTGGGAAACAGACCTGGGTAAGTTCTTTCCCAGCTGATTCGACCTTACTATGAGTTAAGACATCATGTCATTATGGACTCATATTACACTTCTGCCCCGTTGTTTGACCATCTCTACGTGCATAATATTGCTGCCATGGGAACCTGCAGGATGTACACCTTAGGTTTACCCAATGAAATAAAAAATGCCGCAAACTATGATCCACAAGTCGTACCGCCTGATGCTGACGACGAAAAGCGATGGCCATGTGGTAGTTTCTCGGTATTTCAAGACAGCGCAATGACAGTATGTGCCTGGAAAGACATAAAAATGGTGAAATTTATGAGCACGACAGTCTCTGCACAAAGACCGAATCTAGCGCTAGTGAGGCGCCGATGTAAAGATAAAAGAACCGGTGCTTTTGAACGAATTGAAGTAATGTGCCCGAACGTTGCTGTAATGTACAATCAGTACTTCAGAGGTGTTGACTTGACCGATCAACAGCTGGCTTACTACACGCCAGGTCGATCATCTCCACGGTGGCACAGAGCTGTGTTTTACCATGAGCTGAACAAGGCACTCATGAATGCTTTCCACAACATGGCATCAGTTCATGGATACGGTCAAAGTGGATCGAGATACAGACGTCAGCTCATGTTTCGTGCCCAAGTAGCAAAACAGCTGATCGGTAATTTCTCATCTAGGCAACGTCCCCCAAGAGGAACTAGTCTGACGGCACCACTTCTCATTCCTACCAATGTGGAAAGAGTACTCAAATGGGTCGCAATCCGGACAGAAGACGTAGTTGCGTGATGTGTCGACGTGCAGGACGGATAGTAGGACATTGAACTCGTCCCAATCGTGTTCATGAGACGATCAACTGTTGCCTCACTTGCCAGTTACCACTGTGTCACACACGGTACAGACAAGCGTGCTGGTGAGAGCACAATGTGTGAATGCAATTTGAAGAGGACAGCAGAACTTGACTATGCACGGACTGAACATTTGTGGGTATTACAACCCTTTATTACATAGTTGACATGGAAATAAAAAAAACATTCACTCGCAAACTATCGGTGAGTACGATGTACTTTTGTGTGTGGTTGCGTGAAGTGAATGATTGAGTCTAACACGTTTGCGTTTGGGGTAAAGATCGAGTTACAACGATGATTGCATCGGACGATCGCAAGACAAGGTCTCAGCCAGAGCAGTTCCTGTTTTGGCAGAGAGCGAGTCGATGTGCGATGAAAAATGCATCTGAGTAGCTAACAGTCAATTTCCCCGGTCTGTAATCTCTCAAATGCGTAATAAAAATAGTTTTTATTATGCAAATAGTATTCGACATTTACATACGGCTCCCTCATCAACATAGTAAAGATCACATGTCAGCTCAGGGTAGTTCAGACCATAACTGTTCAAACTGACAGCTGCCGACCGACAAACATGGAAAAGTGAGATCGGCCTTGTGGGAACCCGTCGCCTCAGTGTTAAATATGCGCATATCTAAATCTGGGAAAGGCAAGAGACCTAGAGGATTGACAGCAATACTTTCATGGTTGAAAGTTTAAAGCCCCATGAGCTGCAACTTTTGGCGGAATTTTCAAAAGCAAAAGTACTAACTGAAATATCTGAGTATAAGTTACATGAACCTCTGAATGTGAGCACATATGTAACTTTTAACATAAAGCGGTGCCATACCAAAATGTGGCCACCCCCATGTGAAATTTCAAACAGACAGTGAAACCAGTGCATAAACCTGTAAGAGTTTTTACAGACCAACATGATTCCATCCAACAGATCTTATGGGACTGAATATACTTTACTGAGACAAGGTATTCTCTATTTTCATTGTAATATGTGAAGTTTTAGAAAATTGCGGGAAATTTAAGATTAATTTAAACTATGTAAAAATTCCTGGCTGTTTTGTAACAAATTAATGTTTTCATGACAGTGCAAGGTAATATCCCTTTATTTCAATGACTTTGCAGCTCATGGGCCTTTAATACTTCTGTTTGGTAGTATTCTACTTGACAACTGGTCGGCTTATTTTGTTATTTGCTAGCTGCATTATTCCCAAACTATGGGTCTGATTTTGACATAAAGTCTCTAACAATGGGTCTGTTTTTGACAACACACATGCTGGGTTTCCTCTGGGTTTTAAAAAATCTTAGTAAATTTACGAATCCCAGTTTTAAATTATTAGCAAATTTGATAAAATATTAGTAAATGCTACTCCGATGGTTTACCAGTCTTTAGGCAGTGTAAATGAGCTTCTCCAAGACAGTGCAAAGACTGGATGTGCTACCACTGGACATGTAGATTTTGAGTCAATAATTCTCCTTTGTTTCAGTGAACACCCCACTGCAAATGCCTTCTTGAAGTCAAATTTATCAATATTCCTCAGAGATTTTGCCTCTATTGCAATTGTCATATTGGAACTAACTGTGCTTACTATCAGCCTAGCCTTCGATTTTGTTTTTTTTTCTGTTCTACCTGGAAAAGCCCCTTTCACAAGCAGCAGTGTTTGTTGGCAATATCAGACCAATTTCGACTAATGTACACAGGTTTTGATAAATTTCATCAATTTTCTAATCCAAAATTATGCCCCATGCATCTTGAAATGAAACAATTTTCACACAGAATTTCTTTGACAATACTCCACTCAGTTATAGTTTTGAAGCTTCTGAAAAATAGTGTACTATTTTGTCATCATTTTCCTGTGCTTATATCATCCCTCACTACTTTGAAGTTTGGATTATAATTGCACTGTACCAGTATCCTATGTTTTTCAAATTACCTAGGTGGTCTTGTTAATACACATGCGCAAGCTCTGTAGAGTTTAAAACAACAACTTAAGGGGCTCATCAATCGGCTATGGTTTTGAAAGTTGATTTCTCGATGTCATATTCGCTTCAATCGTTTCTTGATAGTCATTGTAGAATGGGAAAATTCACAAACAGAGAGGCTTGTTGCCACGGACAAGCAACTTTTAGTCTATTGACCTGAAAAATAAGAGAGTGTTCATTGATAATTCAAAGACTGAATCCGTTGACACCAAAGGTTGCTCGTGACTTTCAATTGCAGGCAATCTTTAGCTTTCCACAATGCCATGCCGCCACTCACTGAGTCTGAACTGAACATTGAACATTGAACAGTTGAAGAGTACGTTTTAGTAAAAGTCTAATTTTTTGTGCTGATTTTCGCTACCGTACTTTCTTTTTATAGTGTTATAAACGATCATGATACAAAGCAAAAACCTTCAGTTTTGTCTCCTTTCGATCGTACAGAGATTGTGTGACAGGAAAATCTTGTCTAGTTCACCGGGCAATGATCTTTAACTTTGTGAAGGGTGAACGTACGCTCAACCAGCTCGAAGGGATTTATTACCTTTTCATTTAATGACAATCCGACTAGAGAAAAAGTCGTGTCTTTACTTTCAACGGAGAATCCTAACATATTTAAGAGTACAGGAGAGAAGATATAGGTGGCATTTGGGAAGGTACGCGACATATGCTTGTCCCAGCCAAAAAATGTGGCTGTGCGTTGACAGCGGAAGGAGCATGTCTTAGATAATATGATTGGCTGATAATGTGAATAGTACACATTCACGACCAGTCAAAATATTCGTTATAAAGACTCTTATTTTGAATGACGTCATTCTCATATGCAGGCGGTCTCAATTGCCTCCTTCAAGAACATCGCTGTATGTTATCAGTTCGTGTTCACTCTTTATTTAGAGATGTATTATGCGCACTCGCAGTAACGTTTTGACCCGTTGACCCTTTGCTGCGCGTGCGTAGAGCAGGAAGTTGATCGTACCTAAATGTCAGAGGTCAGAGCTAGCTCCGATCGCGCGGATCGCCCTAAGTTTTCTGCCTGACTGTCTACACCGTGTGTACTCCTTCGGAAGCTTCTGCTGTATACGGTAAACTTGCCGAATCAGGTCCACAGTTACAATTGATCAGGAATCAACGGTTAATAAACCTCTTTACAGTGATCCCATGATAAATTTGTGGAACCAGCGCTTAATTTTTAACTTTCCTGGGAGCACGATGCAAGGCCTGCGTGGCAGGGCTGTGTGTTTTACCCGCGTTGGGGCCACAAAACGTCGGTACCCTGCGACGCAGAGCCCGCTGCCCGGACTTGTATTTCATGTTTGCATGCACGGCAGTTGTATTTCTTTTGGTGTTAAACTTCGCCATTGTACCGTCGACTG
>LD380546.1:0-16055 GCA_001465055.1 Ptychodera flava | reverse complement strand
AAAAAAAAATCAGCCTGAGAAAGCTTCACAAAAAAGGTGAGAGAGTGGGAAAAAATAATCTACAATGGATCAGGTAAAAAAATAATGCTACCTCATCAATCTTCCAGGACCCCCCCCCCCCGGATATCAAATGGTCCATTCCTTATCATTTCTCAAAAATATGCATGTTTAAAAGCAGCTTTCTAGACTCTGCATTAAATCATAGTCCATGAGCGATATCCGTTTAAAACACAATTACTGTGGTTTGACAGAAAACAGATTACTTGACTCAACATGCCAATCATCTAGACAAACAACTCACTTCATCTATGTCATGGGCCTCTACTTCAGTGACAAAGGAACCCACAGGGGCATCCTCAGCTAGGACGGCAGTGTGATTGTCACTCATAATTTCAGGAGCATTGTCATTTATGTCCAACACCGTTACTTGGACTATTACCAGGGTGTAGCGGAATGTTGGCTTGTCTGCCTGTGCAGCCTAAAATAAAATAAAAAATACACAAAGTTTATTACGTAGTACAATTATGGTACATTAGTAGCCTTCAAACTATGAGTTTAGCAATTTGTTACTCGACAGTATTGGAAATGGTAAAAAAGTTCAAGTACACAGAGCATAAAAACATTATTGAACCAGTGTTAGGATGATTTAGGATGATGTTGCCCCGATGATGCGCATGATTTTACAAAGTAAAGTTGATTATTATAACCGTACTTGTACATGAACAGAATTAAATTCCTGAAATGTTGCGCAATAGAATTAAACACCAAAATAACACATATTCATTAACTCTCTGAGGTGAAAAACTCTCTCTTGTTTTGGACTGCCAGTAGATGTATCTATTGATATCCTAAAAACAGATATTTAAAGATGGCAGACATTTTTGCATATATAGTTAACCCAATTATTGACTCTCTTTAAGTCTGAAACATTTGAGATAAAGGTTGCATTGTCGCTGAGTATTTCAGAGACCATTATCATAGCACTGAATATTATACTAGATCAAACCATCTCCTTGAAATTGGAGCCCTGATGAAGGTTAATTGTACTTTGATTTGCCAATTTCAGATAACACACATACCCTGACACTAAACCGTATTCTGTCCTCTGTAAGCTCCTCTCTGTCAATTGGATTTATGACAGTGATTTCTCCTGTTGTGCTGTTGATGCGAAAATTCTCATTTTCTAACTTTGTATAGTCTTCTAGGTTATCCGCAGCTGCAAAATACAAAAGAAGAAATATGTCTGTTTATAAACTACAGATCAATTGGAGATCAATTCAAACAATGATGGAAGAGATGAAGTAAATGATTGAGCTTACTTTCGTCTATTTTCTTCAATCTTTATGATTCATATTCACAAATCATAATATAAAGAATTTTAGTGTTCTACAGATACAGAATATTGGCTATATTTACATACTGTATGAATTTGCTAAAGACTGTTGAAATACTTACATGTAAAACTGTATATGATTGGCTGAACAATAGCCACATCAGGATCATATGCGTAAATAGGCGGCTCAACATGTAAAACTGTGTTATTTGTTTCTTCTAACACAGTAGCCGTGTAAGAGGAACTGTTAAAGACAGGGTTGTGGTCGTCTCCGTCAGTCACATTGATGTACAGAAACGTTGTTCCATTTCTTCCGCCAGTTACTCGATCCTGTATTAAGTGTAATTTACAATGATAATTACTACAGGTAGAAATTGGCGTCAAGCTACAAAAAGTATACTCCGTTGTTCATATCAGTTTAAAATAGGATTCGCTGACATAATACACTATATTTGAATCCCAAATCCATTGTAATTGTTATCAACAGTAAAAAAGTGACAAGTTATTGCTGATTTTTTTTCAAAATAATCTTCTGCACAGTCTTGAGAGCATCACTCACTTATTAGAGACATAGTAAGTATATCTCAGAGTAGACAAATAGTGAGCTGTGCTTACCCGTACGATTAAAGTCAGCTGATAAAACGGCATTGTTTCATAATCCAATTCCATGGCGACTTCAATATCCTCTGATGGCGTCAGGGTGAAATGGTCAGATCCTGGTCCCTGGCGTGTTAAAAAAGGAAAATATCATATTAATTAACTGATTGATTAACAAAACCGAGTGACATACCTTGTATGATTCAGAAGGTGAATGACTATGTACAAGTAAAAATATTGCACTTTTCTTTAGAATTGTGTATGTTACAGGATACAGTGAGTAGACAAGAAATATGTGAGAAAGTGACGTTCCCTTCCTATGTGTTGAGGTACAGCGTATGGAAAAAAGCCATACAAATCAATCAATTTGAGCAGTTCACATTACTTCATGAGAAATTTCAGACTCTAAAATGAAGGGAACTAGCTGATATAGACTGTAGCATCACTATTTCCTGCAGTGTAGAGTTCTAAAACATTCCTTTACAAAATGATTTTTTGATTGTAAAAAGAAAGATATTTTCCATGTTTTTCGAAACCACTGAGAAAAACTGCTTGATGTTCATTTTTTGCAGGTTCTGTTAAGCTGATGTGCAGCTGATTGGTTTGCTGATACTCATTGGTCACATTATTTCCAAGCAGCCAATCAGGCAGATAATAGCCCTAATTTCAGACTCCTTAAGTTACTCTTAATAGTGATTCTCCCTTGGACCTGCACATTACTAGTCCTTTTCAGGGAATGGGATTATCTTGTCTTTTTATTTTAAATCTAGCAAGGTGCCATCATTGTTTGAATATATTTCTCGAACTGAGTTCTCATAGGGATCGACATCTATGCAACCAAAGAGGGGCTGTAGAAGTTCAAGTCTTGGGTGCTGGGCTTACACAGATAAATATCAGTAACAAAAATAATCTTCATAAAGCCTTTCACCCTTAAAAAAACACTTTTTGACATCCCCTTATTGTTTTCCTGGGGAGAGGTCGGTTCATGCAAACAAAAAATTGTGGGTGAAGGCACGGGCCCACTGACTGCAAATTGTTAATATTTGCTCAGCTTTAGAATTTGAATTCATATGCTCTTACCGTCAGCTCAAACCCAAATTTGTTGTGATCATCCTTATGATCCCCATCATCAGCTTGAATTGCTGTGAATATGACAAACCCTGGAGGTGTCAGCTGAAATAATAAAAAAAGATGATTATTTTTAGGAAGTATGTGAAATGTTATTGTAGAGGGCAGTCTATCAGATTTTTATTATAAATTTTTGTACGTTTTCACTCAAGATAGTACATACCTCTGAAGTAAAAGACTTCAAAACTTTTGCTCAAACTTTACTTATGAAAACTTTCAGTCATTCTCTTTCAAAATCAAGAACAAAATCAGGGTCAAAGAGCAAATTTTGTACTATAGGAACACATTACCAAATATTTATTGATATTTGAAATTCAAAATGTCAGCAAATCCGTGTGTTCACTTTATGCGAAAAATTACCTGTCATTTTCACGTTATTTAACCCTTTACCTGCCAGACAGTATCATTTTCCCATCTGCCAAGTCAGTAAAAAGCGGTATTTAGCCAAAACCACATGTATTTTCACCCACTTGGCTTGGTATGTTGTAGCAGCTTTATCTCTGTCTAAATCATGTTTACAGTATCTCTATCTTCAGGGACCTTCAAATCTTCAAGTCTTTGTTAAAATGCACCATATGGGACATGTTTTGCTTTACTAGTTTTAACCAACTTGACCTGATGGATATGAACTTGGCAGATAAAGGGCTAAAATTGCTGCTATGTGAATAGCTAACCTAAACAGGAAATAAAACTCTCTCAACATCTCCATTACTTGAAGCATTTATAATCATAATAAATTATGCACATACCTCATTGACTTCTGCATAATATGGAGCATTCTTGAAGTACGGATCATTGTCATTAACATCATGCACAAAAACAAAAATATCAAGAGATCCACTAGCCAGCTGTAACAAAATTTATCCGAAGATTAGGATGTTGCTTATACGTAAAACAATACATGTCACTGAGTCCATAACACTGTCCACATATCATTAAACCTTTCTCACCGCCATGGTTTGGTCCAAACACTTTGCTATGAATGGTGATTTTGGACTTGGTTACAGGAAATTTGGGGTGAGCAGGTTAAAGGGGCATAATTCCTGATCAGGTTAAACAGGGGGCAAATTGCCACAATTAAAAATTCACTGTCAAACAAACACTTGAAAAGTATAAATTAGATAAAACAAAGCATGTCCAGTCCAGGTCATTTCCAAAATTGGCGATGCTATACCATAATATTGTTTTCCTATCATCAGCCAATCAGCAACCAGCATGCCATCAGCAAAAATTGTATTTCCTAGCAACCTCCACATGTGTCCATGGTTACGTACGGCATAGTGTGTTGAACTTTTTCTTGCTATAAACTCCTCGGCTACACCATTCACAATACTTTTCGTGTATTGTCGTTGGTATGTGTCAAAAATATTGTAAGTTGTAAAAGAGGGTTTTTGCCAAAACACTTGGCGTTGCACATTTCATAGGAATATGGGTGTCATTTGTGAAATAACAATTAATCCTCATATTCTGTCATAATCTCAAACAGTTGTGTGGCCACTCTGTCAACAGATATTTTCAAAATAGCGTATCATTTTTAGTCTGCGTCGAAAAACCACGACGTATCATTTTAATACTCTGAAATTGCTCTTACTTCTTGCAAAATGCCATAAGTATACCTACACAAATAACCTTGAAAGCAGTATTTCTAATAGAGATGACGAATATCTACAAAATGGTTCTCGGTACTTGAGAGAAATCGATAAACTGGCGGTAGAAATGATTAATTAATATCTTGACTATTTTTTCCATTACCAGACTCGTTGGTGGCCATGATCTTCTGCAGAACACTAATTGGATCATGTTGACAGTCGAAATTTGTTGATATTCATAAGACAGCTAGAGGCTTAATAAGCGGTCAAAAACTGTTGATCACTCTTGGCAGGTGATTAGTGACCCTGGCGTGACCTCTACTTTATTAATGATGTCTTCTAGTTGATGATTGGCTTATAGTCCGAATACATATAATATCATAATGAGTTGCCAATTTTGGAAATGACCCGGATTGATATCTGTGAAAGGTCATTCTGAGGGTAGAAATACTAAATGTCTTGGCAATGCAAGTGATATTTGAATACATCTGATGTATAGCACTTTGACATTCCTCATGAATATACTCATATCTGTAATAGAAGCTACGCAATATCACAAAAAAGATACCCGCAATGATTAACTCTGGAGAAGTGGACTTACAGTGTTGGGCACTATATAGCAATTCACAGTAAGATGGAGATCACTCTGATGAACCTAAGGGGAAAAATGGAAAAGAAATATTTTGTTTCAACAACAGTACTATCCCATTTCAAAACTTCCAAAAATGAAAGTTTCCTATGGCCAAGCCTCGGAGCTTGCCTGTCCCACTGTGTCCACCATGCTATATCGCTAATCATGTTTCGACCAATCAGATTGCTATATTTGTGCCATCAATACCCTGGTAAGATGTAATTGAACAGTTTCAAAAGGACCACTGAAAATAGAGCTACAGTATGTGAAAATAAATCTACAAATTTGATAGTTGTTTTCACAATTTCATACAGCATGCAGGGCTCAAAATTAGCTGTAGTCCCGCATCCACAGACTACCAACTTTTCCCTGGGGCTACCAAAGTCCATGAAATGGTAGCCCACATGGACTACCAAAGCCTGGGACATGAAATTCAGTCAGTACTTGGCGTGCTATGTCTGGTCTGTCACTTTTGGACAAGCTAAATGCAATCAAACCCAGCTGGACAGAGTATAAGGCCAAACTTTGACTTTGTTTTGCAATTTACAAAGACGACCACGCGATGGAACTTTGCAACAATTTATATCTGATGTACTTGAACAACAGGAACAGACAATGATGGCCAATGGAAACGTATTCTCATTGTATTTTGATCAAAATGTATCAATCACAAACTCCTCCCTACTACAGAAAGCCCATGGTCTGTTTTTAGCCCTGCTGAGAAGGTGGTGGTCATTACCATGACGACCATCAAAAATGGCATGCAACTCTGAGAATTAAATGGGTTGTCAATACAATGATAGGTCATCAAACTTTTTAGTGTCACTGTCGTCAATTATACCTGTTTCCTTTGGGTAATAAAGGTGTGCAAGTATTCACATCAAATGACTAACAAATTCACTTCATGGGCTGAATCTTGAAGAATAGCTTTTTCTTCTTTGTTAATGAAAAAAATCCCTTAACTAAAATATGCATGGGCTACCAGTCATTGTCACTGGGCTACCAACTTCAGAAAATGGTAGCCCAAGTGGACTACCAAGGAAAAAAGTTAATTTTGAGCCCTGTACAGTAATATGATTTTCATGAAAGACAAAACATGAAGCAATGTGGTGATGCGAGAGTCTAAGAGCTTATACAATGTGTTAATGAATTTTGTCAAAATGTATTCTCATTGAAGTTTAATTACCAATGCAACTTTATCGAACAAAATAACTATTCATGTATTTATTGCTGTTACAGGTATCATAACAGTGCACTGAAATTCTGACATGAAACATTAAAATAGGAATTTTTCTCTGGCTGAGAGCTCGTCCGTGTGCCCTTCATGCTGTATCTGCTCATTTTCATGTCTCTACCAATTAGATTGCTGTATCTGCACCATCAATATACTGGTATGATATCATTAGAATTTAGATTTCATACATGAATTAACCAAATCAAAAACATATGCAATTGTCGTTACAGTTGTTGTTCCTGTTTCCTGTACAAGTGGATCATTCTGTACTTACATCATAATCATACGGATGAGCTGATGTCAAATTCTTGCCTTCTAATTTCAGATACGCTGTAGCATTGGAGCCATCTCGGTTGACAAGCTCAAGCCTAATGTCTTGGCTGATGTTTCCCTCAAATTTAAGTTGTTCATATACATAGCCTATTAGACAGAAAAAAATGCAACTATATTAGTGTTGTCTTGTATGCGGGTTGCTTAATATTATTTTATTTATTTGTTACTTAATATTATTTTTCATATATACTGGAAGCAAGTCACCATGCTACTACACAGCATATTTTGCTAAAAATCACTTTCTTGCAAAGTTTATATCAATTTTCATTAATTTGTTGAGCCAAGATTAAAGTTGGTGGTTGGTTTTACCTTTTAGCACAGCAAGCAGTTGTAAAAGTAGGGAGAGGAAGACTGACTGTATTCTGGTAAATTCACGTATATTTATGTCAATCAACCAATTTCCTGGCTTCTTTTTTAATTCTCCACTTTTTAGAATTTCAAAAACATTTTACACAATTTTGGCAGGGTCAAATTTTGTGAAATTCTCACATTATGCTCTCTATAATCATTTCATATTGTTCTCTATAATATACACTACATAAAAATACAAGTTTGTTTGGCAAAGAAGTTCTTACATTTTGAAAAGAGTCATTACAATTTTTCTTTTCACGATTTTAATCACTTTTTTCAGTGTATGCCAGTCTTTCCACTGTTGCCATTTAAGAATCAGAACAGACAACATAAAACAACATTGTCGTTTATTTCTACATGTACTCTGTTTTCAAATGAGATATCATGAAGTAGTATCAAGTTTTTTACTCAAATCAATTTTCATTATTAATTGTTGTACCAAAGATGATGTTTTCCACCTGAAATATGTACCACCTTCATGTTTCAAGTTATCTATTGCTAGGTATACTAAACTTTTAGAGTCTCTGCTTTTTGAAAATGTATAGTATGAGGGGTTTTCCTTGTCATCTTTGATGAGAAATATTGCTTTGAAAAAAGTGTGTTGGTTAAGTGCAATGCCAGCTTAACAAATCAACAAGTCGTTGTTGATGACACAGTCCCCTCTAATGGGTACTTTGACTACAAGTCCTCAGAGAGGATAGAGTCCTGTTCCTTGATTAGGTCTGTGATTAACAAGTCATCGTTGATGACACAGTCCCAACTTGTTAATTGGTAATTTGATTACAGGTCATCTGAGAGCGAGGATGGAGTCCTGTTCATTAATATGGTCTGTGATTAAAAATACTGCAATACAGATTAGGCTTAATGGCCAAGAATGAGCTCCAGTGGTGAAAACGTAAAGTCAATCTGGGCTGCCACCCTAATTACAAAAATGATTCAAGTACTAATCAATTGACAGGATATTGCCAAATATTTTTCATTCTATTATAGCACTGACGGACTATTCCTTGACATATCAGCCTAATTACAAAAATTCATTAAAAATGCAAATAAGCAATTAATTAATTGACAAGAAACGGCTACAGATCTTTGCAGGCCATTATACTACTGGAAGAGGATCTATACTATGTTTCACCAAATTTGATGCAGCATTACTAAACATATCATACTAATTATAAAAACTCATTAAATATGCAAATTAGCAATTTATTGACCTAATACTCCTTAATGTATTCACATAGTATTAAAATACTGACTCATCAACATTGCACCTCATTTCATGCAATTTAAAGCAGTGTTTCTGGAGATAGCCCATTAATCACGAAAAGTCATGAAATATGCAAATTAGCAATTAATTAACTTGATACTGCTAAGTGTATTGTACACTATTGTAGGACTGTGTGCTGAAGATTTGTACCATGTTTCATTAAATTTGTTGCAGCATTTCTAGACATATCACTCTAATTACAAAAATTCATCAAATATGCAAATTAGCAATAATTGACACAATACTGACATATGTCATTGAGGGATCTTAGAAATCTGTGTTATCCTGTATATTATCCTTGTACTACGTCTGAAACGAATTGGCTCAGGCATATCTGAGATATCTGCATTCATGAGCCCTATGCATGATGGACATAGCATTATTCTTTATTATCTCTTAATTGGCCATCCTTGAGACACTGTGGATGAATCCTTGAGACCCTTTGGATGGATATCAAATACAGGAAACAGAACGGCCATCACACGGCCATTTTTGATTAGATCATTACAAAAATCGGCATGCATATATATGACATAAAGAGTAATAATTGTACCAACTTTCAATGAAATCGCTCTCAGCATTGCTGAGAAATTTACATGAACGGATACACAATCGTCAAATAAAGGAAAAATATTGGCCGCCACATGGCCGATTTGGGCCCGATCATAACAAAAATCACTGTGCATATGTATAATATACGGAGAAATCTGTGTACCAAGTTTGAATGGAATCGCTTCCAGCATCACTGAGAAATTTATGTGAACGGACGCACCGACATCAAATACATGAAACACCAGATATGAACTGTAAATGCTCACGTGTTTCATTATATATTGCAGTTATGTGTAAATTTGAACCTTTGCCACATGTTTGCAACTTCATTGAAAGTACTATGATCAACATAATAAACAATATTCATCACAGATTAACTCTATAGGTCATTAAGTATTCAAATATGTAATTAGCTGAAATAAAAATAATTAATTTCTTTGACTGCTATCATTGTATCACCACTTTATATAGCAAGTGTAATTGCCTTTGGTCAAGTCCTTCAAACTATATATTCCAAACTTTCAAAGCTCATTAGATATGAAAACTATAAATTAGCTGACATGAAAACTTAAGTGCGAAATGACTTATAATATTGGTATAACCTGGTGTAATCATCAATGTACATAGCATGTTATGCCAACTTTGATCAAATAAATCCAAGTATGTATCCGTAATTAGGAAAGTTAATTAAATACACATATTAGGAATTGGCAGAAGCAAAAATACTTAATGCCTTTCAATAATGTTAGCCTACATAATAGTATCTTTAATGCACATAGCAAGTTTCATCAATTTTGGTCATGTAAATTCAGATATATATCTCTACTTTCAAAAATTCATTAAATATGCAAATTAGGAGCTGGATGAAGTAAAAATGCTTAATGACTTTCAATAATGTCGTATCGTAGCATCTGTAAATGTACATAGCAAGTTTTGTCAACTTTGGTACTGTCAATACAGATAAATATCCCTGATTATGAAAGTTCATTAAATATGCAAATAAGGAATTGGCTAAAGTTCAAATGCTTAATGACTTTCAATAATGTTCTATCATAGTATCTTTAATGTACATAGCAAGTTTCATCAATTTTGGTCACGTAACTTCAAATATATATCCTTAATATCAAAACTTCATTAAATATGCAAATTAGGATTTGGATGAAGTAAAAATGCTTAATGACTTTCAATAAGGTTAAATCATGGTATCTTCAATATGCATACCAAGTTTCGTCAATTTTGATCGAGTAAATTCAGATATATACTCCTAATTAGGAAATTTCATTAAACATGCAAATTAGTAATTATCTTTCACGTCACCCCTTAATATCTTTAAAAGCTGATATATCTTGGTGTGATCAACATTTGTAGCGAATCTCATCAAATTGAGTGCAGTCGTTGTCAATATATATCAAGCCACACCCACCAAAAACTAATCAGTTCTTGCCATTTGCAGACTGAATCTATATACCAGATTTGATTCTGATCTGATGAGCCGTTTTTGAGATATTGAGTACACAGACAGACAGACAGACAGACGGACAGACGGACAGACACACAGACAGACAGACATCGCTGCGACATATGCTCACGTGTGTCAACACGTGAGCAAAAAATGGCCGTCAAGCAGCCATACTGGATTGGATCACAAAACAAATCGACGTACATATGTATGACAAAAGTTTTAATCCTTGTACTAAGTTTGAATGAAATCACTCCAGGCATCGCTGAGATATCTGCGTGAATGGACGCATGCACGCATGCACGCACGGACATGACCAAACCTATAAGTTCCCCCGGTGTCTGTGGGAAATGATTAAACCATAGTGTATAATTTCAGTTTGAACTTACATGCAGACACCTCATGGAATGTACACATACATATTCATCAGTAAAATTTTGAATGTGTAATTCACCACAAAAGACATAACTATGTTTCTTACCCTCTTCTCTTTCTTCATATACATCAATACCATGAGGTAATTCTGTGTAACTGTGTTCACAGTCTGTAAGACAAAAATTTGAAGAATAGTTAGATACAAGATTATTGACAAAAGTAAAGGTATATCTCCCTGCAGAAATATTAGATTATGCATAGATCATCAAGACATTACCTTGTTTATGTCACTACACTTTTAACCTGTTCACCCCCTAATTCCCTGTAAATAGGTCCATGATCACCATTGATAACAATGGGTTTGGACCAAACCATGGTGGTTAAAGGGTTAAAGAAATATAAGTCAATAAAAACTTTGGGAATGTAAAGTTCTCAATCACTCTATGCTAAACACACTTTTGAGTCAGCAAAGCATATAACAATTTCTAAAATGTTGGAAACACTATTATATTCTGCACTCCATAGTCAAAGTAAACTTACAGTGAGGGGGTAACTGTACATGTGTATGGGGACCATAGAACAGGTCTGATGCTGTGCACAATCCGCATCCCTTCTGTATGTCCAAAATTGTAAATCAAAAGCCATACCAAAACTGTGGCAAGAGCAGCTTAACTCACATGAATGAAATTAAGCAATCAAATTTTATTCGCAAAATCTTGCAGTGTTTGGAAAGCTAAAAACCTACGTCTATATGAACATGCATCAAATGCTGAATTTGCTTAACATTTGCTCAACACGCATTGCCCGCATTTAATATCAGATTCTCTTCTTGCCAATAAAGCATACCGTACAACACTACCGTACAACACTATGTGATTTAATTGTTGCATATTAAGGTCAAGTAGCTTGATCTACTTTAAAACATTTTGAATAAGTTGCTTTCGCCTTTTTTAGCCTTTTGGCTTTTCACTGAAATTAGCAGGTTTCGCAATTTGGCGATGCTGTAGTTTCTCCAGTGTGTGGCAAGTTCAGGTAATTAATTGATTATTGACATGGAGTTGTTGGCAAATAATTGATGATGCAGCTGAATAAGGTGGGATATTGACCCAAAGAACCCCAAGAATGACTAAATATATGAATGATCCATCAGAAAAATTTAAAGCTAAGGTAAACCGCCTAAAGATATTTCAATGTGGAAAGAAATTACATAATGCAGAAAAAAGAAATAACAATCTGGAAATAGTAATGACGCACTTCCTTGCTGATCTGAGTGCATGTCAAATGCACAACCTGGCCTCTGTAAATTAAATGTATACAAAGTGAAAAGTTGTCACTATCAAAATCAAGGTTTTTAATTCAAAAAAGAGTGCTTTGAAAATGATGAAAAATGCCTGTCTTGTCAAAATTGGTTTTTTGAGTTTGTAAAACCTGATTGCGGTCAATAATTGTCACAGTATTGAAAAACACATCATCGTTGATGACAGTCCCCACTTGTTCATGGGTTATTTTGATTACAAGTCCTTGGAGAGGAGCCCTGTTCATTAGTTAGGTCTGTGATTAAAGATGAGTTCCATGCTGGTGAAAACTTAAAACAAATGTGGGCTGCAAACCTAATTACAATCAAATTTAGTGCAGTCACTCTAGAAAACAGAGATCTTTTTCAAAAAGTAATTGTCAATGATATAGTCCCCACTTTTTCAATAACATGGCCATCACATGGCCATATTTGGTCAGATAGCAAAACAATTTCACGTGCATATGCCTGACATAAGGAGTAATCTTCGTACCAAGTTTGAATCAAGTCGCTCCAGGCGTCCGAGATATCTGCGTGAACGGACGCACACACGGACACATGCATGCACGCATGCACAGACATGACCAAACCTATAAGTAAGTCCCCCTCGGAGAGTGTCCGTGCGGACTAAAAATCAAGACAGATGTCAATTCAAATTTTAGTAGCAGCACTGAATGACTGACTTTTAGTGAGAGAATGGTAGAAAGTTTCATTAAGGAAAGTTTGAGCAAAAGTTTCAAGCTTTTATTTACAAGGTGCCTACTACCTTAATGAAAATTCTACCAATTAACACTTTGGAAAGTTTCCACGAAATGAGGGCAATGTTAATTATTGTCAGGGTTTGATAACAAATAGATTATACCCTACTACAACCTAGTATACCCTACCCTTTCATCTTCTGGGCTAAAAATAAACGTAGTAGAAAAGAAGGAATATTCAATGAAGGTTTATTCTACATTCCATCTTTGGCTGTGGTCAATACTTTTCTTGTTCCCCGGCCTCCATCTTCCTTCCACACTTCACAAACATTCACAAACTCAGTTACTCTCTAATACTACTTTCTATAATTACATTTTACACTTTTGTTTCATTTATCTTTATGTTGAAGTTGACTAACTTGTTCTCAATTGAACCATGTAGTCTGTCTATATACAGTACCTTTAGTTTCTGAATGGAGTTAGAGTGGAATGGTGCGAGAACAATGCATGTAGCAGTTTGTAGCTTTGTTTAGGCTAGTCTATCCATCTATATTTAGTTATATTGTAGACATTTATGAAGTTCCCCAAGCCTTCTTGACTTGAATTTTATCTACTTATTTTGTGATTACACTCCCAGGGTCTCGGGCACAACACATATAATAGTATTATCATTCAACTGGTTTAACTTCCATATCATGTAAACAAGATAGAGGTAAGGATTAAAGGATTAATCCTGCACGCCTACTTGCAACTTCCTGAATTCAGAAAAAACCTCACTACATATACGCCATATAGTAAAAACTATGAGCAGCCTCACTGGTTGTCATTGTCATAAACATGGTCCAAAAATTATCATGCGTCTTTTTATGGAACAAAGTTATAGACTCAACAGTAACTGGCAACAGCATACTGGTATACAACAGGGTGGCTCATCAAAGCTTAGCTAGGTCAACTGTTATGTACTGCACAAAAACACAACAAAACCCCTCTACGGTACACTGGCCTTCAGGCTTGTTAGACAGACATTAAATTTGCAAGCTTAGCACAATAACCATGCATACTATGTTTGAATAGAGGGCGTAGACTAATATGGTGTCTCGATGGCAGGAACTGAAGTCATTTACATATCACGACAGCTTTCCATTAAAAGCAACCCAATATTTGAAATAACAAATTCACTGGGTTTTTAAATAGATCATACACAATACAAAGTCTACATATGTATTAACGACAAAATGATCATCAACAGAAATTGAAATATGACAGAGACTTGAACATTCCACGTCTTTTTTCAGTCTCTTTTGTCAAGCTTTCTTTGATGTTACCAGATATCACAAAAAGAACACCTATGGACTTATGAATTCACACCCTAATTACACTCCAACAAACAATGGTTAACTTTAAATGAGATAATACAAGAAAATCATTAACATCATCATTATAATTTTACTTTCATAAATCTACAAGGCAAAGCATGCTTTTAAGTCCAAAGGAATGAGTTAGTGGAAATTCTGATATATTAGCAATGTAAAAGCAATGAATCAACAGGTGTCAGACAGCGCATTTGGAGTAATGTTACACACATGTAGATCTTTCATACAGAAAAATTAATGTTTCTTTTCAAAATAGGCAACAATGAAATACACATGACCAGAATTCATAGTATGCAGTGAGAAGAGTGCTGTGAATATAGATTGCATTTGAAGTTAAACGTTGTGTACATAAAATGTCAACATCAATCATTTTCAATATAATTAACATTATTCCATCTAGAAATTAAAAACAATAAGCTCAGTTGGATTATCTAATGGTAAATAATTTGTCTATCACTGATATACTCTGTCATGTGATACTAATACTGGAAAATGTAACAAAACTACTTCTTCCAGACAACTGTGAGTTCAAACAGTGTGCATGGTTCTGAAAGGCCATATTTGCAACTGTTTCCGACCTCATTGTACATATTCTATACAGTGTCCCTCAGAGCCTCCCAGAGCAATATAAAAGAATAATAAAATTCAAGAGTCCTATGACATGTATTGTTCCAGAAGCCATTTTCCTTTTTATGCGGTGCTCAAGTTTTACTTCCACTTGTCAGTGAAATCTAGAACGGTGCATTTATGTGTTTGCCTGTACTACATATGCACTATACATAACACCAATTTACAATAAATATTTAAAGTTACTTTATAAAATCAACTTCATAGAAAAATTACGACTAAAAGATACTGTCCCTTCTGCAATTCTGGACTGTATCGAAACCAAACTTCAAGGTCAACACGACCGGCTTTGGGTGGGGCAGTATTCACTATTTACACTGTCGTTGTTACAGAACAATGGGAGCTGCCATGTGGGTCTGCAACCATGGCAACTACATGATGCATTGACCTGCTCCGACTCAAAATTTCAGAAACATGAAACCTTAATCCTTTCCAGGATTCAATCACAATAGGTAAATAAACACAATGTACATAATTTGGGGGGATTTTACATGGAATAGAAAATATTGGGGTGATGTGACAAAAGGCTGCCATCAAAAGTTACTGTGGCATGCTAGCATGGTGTTCAGCGTAGGTGTGACAGTTGGCTTGAAACATTTTTTATCCTTGGCATTCAGTGAAAATCAGGCTTTGCCTCAATTGCTCTCTGAAAACATACTATGCTATTATCAAGGGATTAATGCTCAAACACATTAAATCATGATAGTATACCTTATGCAAAGTGTTCTATAAACTTCCATAGAATTCTATGGAAAATGGTGTGAGTCTTTTTTCATGATGGTAGTGATAGGGGAGTTATTGTGTACAATCCATACACTGTATAGCTTACTAACATTTTTGCAATTAGGTACTGCTATAGAAGGGAAATAAACGCTGCTGTAGTCACACTATAAGTGCATATCAGCATTGATATATTGAAGATGAAGCACTTGAAAACTGATTATTTGTATTGAAGAACATTAAAAATAAATATTATATCATACAAGACATTAAAATTAGTTGTTGTATTTGCGATATAGCACAATTCTACCATATGCAAGCTCTCAGCTAGAAAAAACGTTGCTGCTCAGAGAGATCATGTTTTAGGTCATACCATGATACATGTAACAGTTCATGACTTTGACAATGAAGGAACTGTGTGGTATCCTTACTTTAGACAGGATTTTTCTAAAAATAAAGCTGAGCTCTAAAAGATTGACATTCTGCGTAATCAA
>LD380438.1:0-13135 GCA_001465055.1 Ptychodera flava | reverse complement strand
TTTGAATGAAATCGCTTCAGGCATCTCAGAGATATCTGCGTGAACGGACGGACGCACGCACGGACGCACGCACGCACGCACGCACGCACGGACATGACCAAACCTATAAGTCCCCCCGGACGGTGTCCGTGGGGACTAATAAACTTGGAAGTAGGAATAAATGAGAATGAAGGAAGTAGCATGTTGTTGCTTACCAAGACTTTGTCAGCTTTAGCTTCGCTTATACCTTTGATGTCAAGCAGTTGTTTTTTTGGAGCATATGCCACAGCTTCTACAGTGTGAAAACCAGCATCTTCTAGCTTTTTAACATCATTGGCACTTATACCATGTGACTAGAAACAAATCCAACCAAAATAATGAAATTTGCTGCTGGTTGGGAAAAGCCAAGCTGTTAGTTTCTTTTTATATATACAAAAATAAAAAACAGATCTCAGTAGTTTGATTTGGATAATATATAAGTTTTTTTGTGTCGCATGCTCTTACTTTAGCAGTAAATGTAAAAGAACAGTTAAGTACCACGGTAATGAACGTATGGGCCAATCAGATCTCTTGATCTCATTTCAATCACACTCAAGCAATAGAGCAATAGACCAGCTTATTTCCTCATCAATTTTAATATTTTGGAAGCTCTGCCACAGACAATTGGTAAATGATTTGGGAACCCGGTAACATTTTTGTTTTTCCCTAGTCTGATTGCATTGATATACCCAGGTATGGCTATTCCCAGCCAGCAGGTAACCCTTATAAAATAACAAGGGGAACCCGGTAAAATGACCGGGGAACCCTGGTAACATTTACCTGCTTACTAAAATAATAACAATAATAACATGAAAATAATTGGAGAGATTCTAATTACAGAAAACATGGTGTCCAATGTAAGCATGCCTTACCTGTGTTTCCTCTGGCTTCTGAAATTTTTTAGTAAATTTAAGAATTTGGTATTGAAACTTTTCGTAAATTTTGAAATTTATAAGTAAACTTAACCGTTCCAATACGGAATATCATTCAATCAAATTCAAATTAAGTACCACATGTGCTTAGACAGAACTATTTTGAGGTTTGGGGGCCTTCAGCTCTCAATCAACTAGCTGCTTCCTTGCATTCATATATTTACGAATTAACAATGAAAAAAATTAGTAAATCATCTAAAAAATTAGTAATTTTACGAATTTAAGAGTGGCAGCGGAAACACAGCTTACATAATGAAAAAAACAAGAGGCTGACTGATTAAGTAGAAATATGGCCAAATAAAACAATGTTGGAATTTAATTTACCCTATTTAAAACACCCCGACTCTAAAATATTTTGCTCATTTTAAAAACTGAACATGATTTGGTTTTTGATGTCTAACACTCAATTAAAATCAAACAATAAAAGGAAGTTCCTTATAAACCCACCCTATGTCATGAAGCCATGTTACAGAAACCTACATAATTTTTTGGCCAAGGAAACTTGTGATGTCGGCGTAAGTATTTGTGGCTGATTTTTGAGTATTTTCACAACAAATTTAAAAATTAGCAATATTAGTAATTTTGCCATAATAAGGTAACAAATCTTTAATTATATATACTTGACCTCACATAAAAAAATGAAGATATCTTTGAATTGACTGTGGCACAGATGTCGAAAATTCTTACCTCTAGCTTACGTATTGAGACTGGACCAACTTCTTCCTCAAATTCTTCTTGTTGGTGTTCTACTTGCATTGCCATAGTTACTGCTTGATTTCCTTGACAATTAGAAAAAGTAGCACTTGATATTATTATTCCCCTAGAGGCATACAATCTATATCCCCTTTAAGGCAATTCACAGGATCTAACTCATTTGTTGAGTGATAAGGTAAATGTGGGGGAAAAAAGTAATTCAGTTCAGTTCTGTGCATCAACTTCAGGGACACAGTTGCCCTGAACTGTTTTCTTCAGTCTTGTACCGTGTAACGTATATATTGGTACTATATTACTTCAGGTTCAAACAATGTACCCTATGACATATAAATGACCAAAGTCATGGATGTAGTAGGTTGAATATTATGTAGTGTGATGATTTACATTTGAGAGAGTTCAGAACTATGGACGTCCATGTTCAGAACAATGTTGTCAAACCAGAGCTAAGACCCTGCAACAAGATTGTTGCATAACAGCTTGTGGTTGACTCAGCTCTGTAGCTTTGTCAACTCAAAAGCCTTCCCGGCGATCTGTGAGGTGGGGACAGGTGGGTAAATTGGCCAACTTTTCCCAACCACACAAAATTGTAGGCCACGGAACTTTACAGCAAATATCAATCACACATTCACAGTCACCATACATATGTAAACACTGTCATATAAATTTTATCGAGTGGTAGCCGCGCAAAATGCGAACAGTTATCTGCTGGTTTATGGTCTGACGCTGTTTTCCCGGACACATGAGATGTGAACATTGTGCCCTACACCTAAATACGTACCTCTTTATGGCAAAAATTTCCCCTCACTGTGGTGGTTGAACTCTATAAATTTTGGAACAATCAGCACGGGATCGGGATGGTCAAGTGGATTTGAAGATGGCGCGACAAGTTGTGACGTCATGCGGACTACCCGATTGACCGGTCTCATTTTGATTGGACGATCAATCCTCCTTCCGAAAAAACGAAGAATTGTCAGCTAAACTAATTTTGGTATCACAAGACAATAATTTTGCTACTTCTGAGCAAATTTTACATCGTACATACCACCTGGTACAATCACTCAATTTTTTTTAACATGACCAGATGAAATCGCCACCCCTGTGATTATTATGGTAAATTCCAGGGAAATCGTCGACGGGAAGATGGCCGCTTCGCTCACTAAAGCCGGTAACGATGCGAACATAAAATTGTTAATTTTCGATCTTGATAACACTCTTGTTGACACGAAACGCGCAGATAAATTGGCGTTTGAGGAGGTGAGTCTTTAATCATATTTTCGGGCTTTGTAGATATATACAGAGCTATCGGCTTGATGCGCATTGTACGGTAGGTAGATCGTAGGAAGTCTTGATTAGAGCGGCACTTTACGACGTACGTACAGCTGGCAGTATGGAGCAATGTGGCTACATGTCACTCACATGTTGCTCGGGTGCACAGGGCTCCAAGTGTCCAGCGTCCAATGTGGTACACGCACAACATTGGATACTCCAAGCGCCTGTTGGTTCAAGTATTACTAGCGGATCTTTCCCCATCTGATCAAAATCCCGTGCCACTGTGCATGGCCTGAACCAATGAGACTGATTGCTGTGTTTAGGGACTGTTTACTCGTAGACGCTGCAATCCGAAGCCCTACCACTCCCGGACCCGGACAACTCCCTCGGTTTTGTCATGTTGTATTCGCCAACAGATGACAGTGGAAGAATTGATAATGCTACCAATACCATAGTGGACCAGATGTCTCTGATGCCACTCACCGTCTGCCAAAACCACTTCTCAAACCAGCTTATCCGAAGACCTATTCCATCCACGTCCCGAGATATCACCTCAAACACCAAATCAACCTTAATATCAACAGTGCCAGCTCCAAACCACTCCTAAAGGTCATACCAATAAAATAGACAGTAGTTTAAAAATACTCTGTATTTATTGGTATGACCTTCACAGTGGTTTGGAGCTGGCACTGTGGCGATATTAGTAAGGTTGCTTTGGTGTTTAGAAGTTAAACAGACATTTTGTTTCCAAGACCTTGATTCACCTGAAAAAACTTTCATACCATTGTGAAACCTTCCCAACATTTATAAAGGTACCAAATACCACATTGTGAAAGTCTATTGTGGTCAAATTTCATTGAAAAATCCTGTGAAAAACCCACAGTTTGATGTTGAATGGGTGCTGATACCAATAGCTCATTTGTATTGTTCCTCAGTTATAAAGCTTTTGGGATTATAATTCTGATACCGGAGAAATTATAGCATGGCCACTATCTGGAAAGGGTCCATACACCAAAACCATGTCATTCCACACTGCCTTGTACCAAAACCAACACATCCTGAGTGCCATTTTGCTCCACATCAATTTGCCCACAGTACCATCTCACCCCAAAACTTTGCCCAAGTGTCAACACGGCTTAGACATGTGATAGGATTAAATAACCATTCTATTACTCATATGTAAGGTATTTCATCTCTTAGTTGATTTGGTATACTAATTATGATTTAGCTGTATTTATACTTAAATTTTGGGGAAAAGGAGTCATAGAGGGGGTCCAAACTCATTGCTTTCATTCAGCTGCAGGAATAGATGTTATATATTTAATGAATTCTCAGCGAGCATTGATAGGTTCTTAGTGAGCATTGATGGGTCATTTTCAGCCTCAACTGGTTGGTAACAGAGTTTGGAGTGAAATAGAGTTTTTTTTTGAAACAAAATGGTTTTGGGGTGGTGTGCTGACTCACTGGCAAAGTGGTTTTGGTGTGAAAGGTAGACCAGCTTCAATGGAGATTGAGAACCGTATTTGGCCATTTTTGTCTTTGTATATAATATCCAGAGTTCCTGTTCAGATGTATCTGAATTGATTCTGTCCCCCCTGTCACAAGGGTTGTGGTACATGATTGTTTATTACACCTCACTCATTCAGCGTGCACTGCCATTGGTTAAACACGACTCACGTGACATGTAAAAGAACGTGATGATGCCCTCTGCGAATGTGATGATGCCCTCTGCGAACTTGATGATGCCCTCTGCATTTGATATTACATGGACGACATCATTTTACTTACTGCGCATCCTTTCTGCGCAAAACAAATTGTCGTTCGCTTGTTGTACTTTGCAGTTGGCAACTTATGGCTGCGAAACGTCATGCAGAGCTGTCACCGGCACAGTTTAAGACGGTATTTTGATGCAAGTAAACAGCAAACGAACGAAAATGGCAACAAGGAAGGCAATTTTTGTGTTCAGCGACTATGCAAGCAACAAATTTGGATACGCCACCGAGGAGATCGGCAAACTTTAGCGGCAACCGTAGACTCGGCACTGACAACATTTTACGCTGAGGTCCGGACTCGGAAGGCGAACTGTACTCGAAGAAGTTTTTGTGTTTTGTTTTTTTGCATGTTTGCTTGTTCGGTGTAATAAAAATAATAACACATGAGAGCTTGGGCAAGATCACGATTTTTTGCCTGCCCTCGGGCTGGTGGTCATGATCGAAATACTGATGATGCCCTCGCCTACGGCTCGGGCATCATCAGTATTTCGATCATGACCACCATCCCTTGGGCAGGCAATAAATCGTGATCTTGCCCTCGCTCTCATGTGTTATTATTTAAATGTACCATTGGTGTGTACATGTTCACATGTCACATTAATGTTTGTATAATCTGACCCAATAAGGTCACCAGACATTTTGTTGGAATGCTTCACTAATATGGAACAATAGCTCAGATATGACAGTTTTTGACCTGATGACATTCAAAACTTGGTGTAGAAGCAGACATATAATTACTGTGATACGAAATGAAAAGCCAAAAGAGCAGCGTTACTGTGAATAGTCCAACCAAAATGGTAGCAAGAGAGTCATACAAAGACACAAACATGTTCACCATTAAGTTTGTCTCCTCAGGCTCATGATAACCTGTCCATATTATATTAATTTTTACCTATCTAAAAATTGAGTATTCTAAAACTGACATCAAATCTGATTCTTGCAGTAACTATTTGCACTCTGTTATCATGCATGTATCCTTTGACAAGCATATTACCAACATGTAACGCAAGCCTTTAGACCAGATATGAACTGTAAATGCTCACGTGTTTCATTATATATTGAAGTTATGTGTAAATTTGAACCGTTGCCACATGTTTGCAACTTCATGGAAATTATTGTGATCAACAGTGAACAATAATCACCGCCGATTAATTTTAAAAGGTCATGAAGTATACAAATATGTAATTAGCTGAAATAAAAATATTAAAGTTATTTGACTGCTCTTATTGTATCACCACTTTATATAGCAAGTGTAATTACCGTTGGCCAAGTCCTTCAAGCCATATATGCCAAGCTGTGAAAGCTCATTAGATATGCTAATTATAAATTAGCTGACATGAAAATGTGAAATGACTTTCGATATTGTTTTAACCTAGTACCTGGTATAATCATCAATGTACATAGCATGTTTTGCCAACTTTGATCAAGTAAATCCCGGTATATATCCCTAATAAGCAAAGTTCATTAAATATGTAAATTAGGAATTGGCTTAAGTAAAAATGCTTAATGATTGTCAATAATGTTGTATCACGGTATCTGTAATATGTGTAGCAAATTTTTTCAACTTTGGTTAAGCCAATTCAGATATATATCTCTAATTAGGAAAGATTATTAAATATGCAAATTAGGAATTGGCTGAAGAGAAAATGCTTAATGACTTTCAATAATGTTGTATTATAGTGTCTTTAATGTACATAGCAAGTTTCATCAATTTTGATCAAGTAAATTCAGATAAATATCCCTAATTATGACAATTCATTTAATATTCAAATTAGGTTTTGGCTGAAGTAAAGATGTCTTTTGACTTTCAATAATGTTATATCACAGTATCTTTGATGTATATAGCACGTTTCAATAACTACATTCAAGTTAATTCAGATATATATCCCTAATTGGGAAAATTCATTAAATATGCAAATTCAGAATTGGCTGAAGTAAAAATGCTTAATTACTTTCAAAAATGTTGTATCATAGTGGCTTCAATACATGTAGCAAGTTTCATCAACTTTGGTCCAGTCATTTCAAATATACATCCCTAATTAACAAATTTCATGAAATATGCAAATTAGGAATTGGCTGAAGTTAAAAACGCTTAATGACTTTCAATAATGTTAAATCATAGTATCTTTAATATACATACCAAGTTTGGTTAATTTTGATCAAGTCAAATCAGACATATTTCCCTAGTTAGGAAAGTTCATTAAATATGCAAATTAGCATTTATCTTTCATGTCACCCCTTAATGGTTCCCACTGCTGATATATGTTGGTGTGATCAATATTTGTAGCTAATCTCATCAAATTGTGTGTAGTTGTTTTTAATGTATATCCGTTTTTTCTAAAATCATTAATTATGCAAATGAGCAAAAAGTATGCAAGCCACACCCACCAAAAACTAAGCAGTTCTTGCCATTTACTAACTGAATATATGAATCAGATTTGATTCTGATCCGATGAGCCGTTTTTGAGATATCGGACCAACAGACAGACAGACAGACACACAGACGGACAGACAGACAGACAGACAGACAGACAGACAGACATCGCTGCGACATATGCTCATGTGTGTAAACACATGAGCAAAAAAAGCAGTATCATACATACATGTATATATATTCAATTGTATATATGTATGATACTGCTTGTTTTAAAGGCTTGTGGTACATGTCTGTAATAACTAATATGCTTTTCAATAGATGAATACATACACGGGCCCCAAGTTCACAAACTTTTAGTTTCAGTGACAATGCTAAAAGTTTGTGTTGCTATAACTTATACTATAAGGCCAATAAACTTGAGAATTTTTCAGTCACTATCTAATCTTAAACACGTGGGCAAGACAAAATAAGGCTACGGCAAGTGATTTTTCTTGACTTCTCTCCTTTTGGCTAGTAGATCTGAAAATTATTTCCTTACCCGGGCTTGTCCTGTACATTAGTTGTTGTACAGTTCCTAAAGTTCTTTCTGTCTTTATTTTTACAGGTGAAAGACTTTCTTCAGAAGGAATGTCCCAACCAAGATGTAGATGGTGTGGTGTCTTTATTCAGAAAATATGTAACAGAGGCAGAGGTAGATCCAGAGGAGAAGATTTCTGTGGATGAGTGGAGAACACATCTGTGGGGCAAGGCAATTGGAAATGGATATGTTTTATCCAATGGCCTTGATAAGCAAGTCTACAGTAAATGGAAAGAGATGAGGCTTAAAGAGATTTTCTTCACAGAAGAAGTTAAGGATTTATTGGTCAGACTGCGACAGAAGTACAAATTGACTCTAATGACAAATGGTGATTCTACGGTACAACACGAAAAAGTAGCAGTTTGCAGTGCTGAGGAATACTTTGATAGTATTATTGTGAGTGGAGACTACCCTCATGCTAAACCTCATCCGTCAATATATGAAGTGGCATTCAAACAGTTCTCAGTGCTACCAAGTGAATGTGTAATGATAGGTGACAGTTTAAAAACAGATATAGAAGGTGGTTTGAATTCAGGCTTATTTGCCACAGTTTGGATCAATCCCAATTCAGCTGAGCCATCTGGCTGTGATCCTGAGCCATGTTACAGCATACCATCAGTGTTGCTTCTAGAAGGTGTGTTGACAAACATACACAACAAAAAATCTAATCAAGGTCCTAACACATGGGAGGTGAACATGATGAATGTTCTATAAATCATGCCTGTAACAGAGAATAGTTCAAACAGAAAATATACCAAGAATAAACTGAGAGAGAACTTTTCCCACATGCACCTGACATTTGAATCTCTGTATTAAGTAATAGCTTAGACCAGGATTCATTCAGAGCTTTCCATGGATTACAAATCCAAATTATTCTAGAACTCTTCATATTGAAGGCCAATTTTATTTATTCACTGCTATACTTGTGTTTGATTGTCAGTTTTCCCCAACAGGTCAGGCTAGTGTAACAGAACTGTTCATTTTTTTCAGAGATAAATATTCTTGTTTTTCTTAGTATCAATGTTAGGATATTTTTGCTTAGTATCAATGTTAGGATATTTTTGCTCAGTATCAATGTTAGGATATTTTGACATGTTTGTAATTCTGTAAAAGACATTTTGAAAGTCTTCAAATAGACCAGATTGCTAGACTTAGTTTTATTGTGGCTCTTTGCATATTGCATGTTCCTCAGGTTGCATTATCTCTCCATTTAACTTTTCAGAGCCATTATCTAAAGTTAAGAATGACCAGCCATGTAATTAGAATTTTCCATTTTACTTTCCTTGTTACAGGGGCTGATCAGTAGTTGCTTGAGCAGTCCCTGTGGTATATATTTACAAAAGGGTGCAATTTTGTGCTGTAATGTTTCTTGACTGATATATATGTGTATTGAGCTACATAAATTAGGTTGTATACTTTGATATCCATCAGAAGGAATATTTATGAACATTTTATTCCTCATACATTCTCACTATATCATATATAAGTTGTCATATTCTATGAGAACATAATTTTGTCATTCCTGTAACTTATTCAAATATTTGCGAAAAATCTGTTGTAAACTTAAATCTTACCGTGGACAATTTTCTTATTCCGCTTAAGTTTTAAGCTATGTAATACCGTAACTGTAATGTTTCTCTCATTTTATTTTTATTTTATTTTTGTTTCTGAAAAACATTTTGAAAGAATGAAAAACAAAGGTATCTTGCAATGTGCATTGATGACTAAAAATGGCTTGAATAGTGTTTTGATAGTTTGTAATATACTTAGTACAGTCGTGTTTCATTTTCACTTTTTGATTACCAAAATGGGAAAACATTGAAATGTTCAGCGTAGACGCAGATATCTTGAGATGAAAGACTAAATTATGTCCTCAAAAAACATGTAATGAAAACATGATATAATAGTGTTTAGGTAATGCTCATTACCAGAACTGTGAATACTCAGTGTGTTTTCTCAGTAAGCTACAGTTGAATATTGCTATACTGTCAAATAAAAAGATCTTTGCTTGGATTTTCTTGGATGCCATTCAAGATGATATGTTAGAAAATATCAGAACTAATGATACCGGTAAAGCATTACCACAATGTCAGTTTTGCATTGTAGCTATCATGGAAACACACCACTACTTACATACTTAGAGGCTGTATTCTTCATTTTTTAGAAAAAAAAAGACTCCAGGACGTTTGATCAGTGTTTGTTTAATTTTGAATACTCCAAAGTTTACTGACCAGAAATTTTTAATAGAAGTATTTTGAAACAGGTAAAATACCTAACAATCATATTGATATGTTTAGTGACTTGATGGAAATGATATTGACTTGCCGAGAGATATTTGAAAAGAATTATTGTTTTATACAGGTTTCTACATTTACCTAGATATTTACATGTAAACTTTGCTGTTGACACAGTCTTGTATTCCTCAGTTCATATGCCAACAAAAAACATGAAAACCAGTGAAAATTACAGAAAATTTGTCATGGTGATCAGTATCTTTGATTTACCAACAGCATTTGAAAATGAATGAGTTAAACAAGACTTTGCTGGAGTTTACTTTTATTATCCTGGTACTTATGATTCATAGCGCAGGAATTTGTTGATTGGTTGGTTGATTTGTACAACATTTGAATTTCATGTTACAGAAAAATATTGCAGTGGCTAGATCTTTTCAATGGCCAATGGTTTGGATATCAGATTGATGTGGACAATGACTGCTGCAGTTGTAAATGTCTTCTAGTGGATGATTATTCATTTGATTCTCAACATTTTGCTGCATTGACAACTCAGTACTGAGTAGATATTGGATCGGAGTGTTGTATGTGGTAAATCTTTAAAAGAAGTTTGTGTTTCTTTGTGTTAGAAATGACCTTTGACATTTAGCATAGCCATGATATTTTAGGAATCCTGGCGCTAACTCTAGTGGTGTGTCAAATATGACCTTTACAGTTTACAATTTGGAACATGCCGGCAAAGATTAATGTTTTTCCATGCAGAAGTATAACATTCCGTTTGCAGTGTTTGAAGAATGCTACACCAGTTCAAAATGGAAGAAATAATTTAATAAACATATTCATGGTCACAACTATAGCAGCAAACAGATTGTTTTTACCTTTCGGTAAAAGCTGTTTAAATCAAAAACTGTAATTTGTAAAGAGGATAGAATTTTCTTCAGTCTGTACAAGAGTGAGTAAAGCTACTGGGCAACATGTTCAGTTTTGAAGCATGTCAGATATTTGTTTAACCACTATGGTTTAACCTCAGCATGACCTTCATTTTATCAGCTGACTCCTGAAAAGACAAGTTGTGCCTAAACCAGCTGCAGATAGAATATTTGAAGTTCTCTGTGACTCCAAGACATATCCTAGCTGTATTTTTCAGAGCAAATTATTTGACATAATACTATATCTTGTCTCTTCTAGCACTACAGCTTTTCAAAATCTTCCATTTATTTATATTTTGATCACCAATCAATATTTGACCCTATATTTTACACTGATAAATCAAGCCAGACAAACTAAATAAATCATTCTTTGAAATTGCTGCCTCTGCATTAAATTTGCCAATTAGGAAATTTTATGTAAAATCCTACAAAATACAGTAGCATCAAATATTTTTGCATCCAGTACTTTAAGCAAAGTTTGTTGATGACATCCTGTTTTCCAGTAGCCATGAATGCTACAGTGTCTAGCTGTAACTTACAGGAGTCCAACAGAGCCTATGCAATGCAACAACTCTATCATTTGAAGCCTGCTGTTTCTATCTTAGAGTACATGACAGTCTCCTGAAATACTGAAAAAATCTCACAAGTTACAGCTGCTTATCCTTTTGAATCAAAGGCTTCATCAATAACTGTTTTTATTTTGTCAAAAAGTAAATAATAGGTATTGATTGTTTCTCTCCAGTGATATAAGTACTCAGCATTATCATAAAATTATTGGATATGATTTGTAGAAAAATGTATCCGCTTCTCATGCTCCACAAGTAACATTTAACAAATGTTTTTGTATGGTCTCAGTTGTATTTCATTGAAAACACTTGTTATTATAAGTTGCTGTGATAACACTGGTTTTACACAAGGCAATATGTACCTGACTTCTTTGAAGCAAAGTTTCTAGGTTTTAGTTGAAGTGCAACTTAACTGAAGAAAATGAACGAAAACTCATTAAGCAGTTTATTTTTTTTAGTCAGTTATTTCCTTCTAAATGAGCTTGTGTCATGGAAAATGTTCACTTACCCAAAATTGAAAAGTTTTGATTATGTTAGAAATGCAGACCAGAATGCAAACCTGTACATTTTGTTGTTGTTGTTTATCCTTAAAAAGGAAAACCGTGTTTTTAGATTGTAAATGAATCCAGTATTATGATACACTTCATGTTTGTATCGATGTTGTCTATAGATGGTGACTCAGGAAAGACTTTATATCTTGCCATTGAAAGGATTTGTGATGAGTTACACCAATCATGTGGATGAATTTCAAGTTTTGTAAGGAATGGATCATTTGCTCTTGGGAGAGGATGGTCAACATTGAGGGGTGGGGGAAACAATCTGAAAAGCAAAATTCACTGGAAAAAAGTTTAATGTAACAAAACTAAAGTGAATTTCATATGGAGGTCAGTCAATAAAGAGTATACATTTAGAAAAAAATAGTACACTACACACAAAAAGTCTCAAAATACCGGTAATGTCAAGTTTCAGACAGCAACAAGAAATTGCATATTGGCATCCTGACCATCCATGCCCCAAGATCTTGGTACATTCCCAGTCTACTGTGACAATCAGTTCTAAATTATGTATTTTGTGTAGCAGTTCAATGTAATGCAATGCAACAGCAGCAATAAAACTAGCCTTAAAATGAATATTGGTACCATGTCTCTTGGTTTTCAATATTTGACTTGAACTAGCAAGAAATGAGAGGTGATGATAGGCAGGTGAGATCTGAATGGAATGCAAAAGTTAATTATTCCAGATATAATCTGATTAATTACTCTGTTTGCAGTGCATAACAATTAAATATTAGTAAATGGATTTTGTTCAATGACTAGCATACAAGAAGTTCACCACATCAATAACCATTGAAGGGAAACTGATGCAAGCTTTCATTATTTCTCATAAACAATGAAAGCTTAGTTTGGTTAAGTGTTGTCACTGAACTTCAACAAGCATTTTCTAGTATTGTAGATAGTGTATTAGGCAATAGGTTTCTCTGGTACCAAATTTTGCACAGTGAGCAAAGATTTTTATCCTGATTTCAAGGGAATGATTGAAAATTTTCCAACAGAAAGTATGAGCAAAATTTAAGTCTTTCAATTTTGAGGCACATACTATCTACATCTGATTTCATTTAGATTGCAGCCAAATTTTGATATACCAGTAAAATATGCAAATCTTTCTTACTGGTCATGTCGACTGAATGCAATTGATAAAAAATAGTGACAACATCACTGTTCGCTCCCATATAGTTATCAAAACAAGTCAA
>LD380410.1:17034-42026 GCA_001465055.1 Ptychodera flava | reverse complement strand
GATAGGAACTCTCGTGTTCAACATCAGCTAGACTCCGCGACCGGCCGGACTGACAACGGTGGTCCTTTATATAGGCTAGTTTGATGGTGATGACTCACACGGAATTTCCCGTACATGTATAAACATGCTCAGCAGGCCCGCTTAGTTCAGGACAATGCACTGCTGCGTCAAACCCCTGTTGCGCGTGCGTGAGTTCATATATAGGTCAGGGTCATACTTTAGTTACATGGATGGTTAATTTTTCCTTCGCTTCATGTAGATAAATGAATAAAATGGGTGTAAAATTCTTACTTCATCCCAGTTGTCCACGTTTACTCTACTACTATGGTAATGTATTTTTGGTTTCATATTTCCATTTTGTAGCCTTGTGTATCGAGGTGTCTTACTTCTCCGCATTTGTCAATATGCAACTTTAATAACTTTGTTGGGAATATCTAGCAACAAATCGATGCAATCACGACTTGAAAGTCGTCATACCTGCAATTAAGTTTGAGGCTAAACCTGAACCCAGGATATCAAACCAAGTCAACAAGCATACTGCCCTTAAATTGTTTGTGATAGTCGCGAAGCCGCTGACTACGCATGCGCCGGTTCAATATACTTCTCGGAATTTTACCCCACTAAGTCCTTGGTCGCAGCCATATTGTTTGAGTGATTGTAAAGAAACAAATACGAAACGTGCAAAGTTTTGTTTCTTAACGCCTCATTAATAAAAAAAATTGCATTCACTAGAATTAATTTGAAAAGGTCGAAATTGGATACAAGGGAGGATTGTCTTCATTGAATGTATATGTGTTCTGTGAGGAGAGTGAAAGCTATGCACGTGAATCATATACATATGCAATTGATATGACTTTAATAAAAATACAGCATTTGTAGACCATCCCTCCGCTGACCTCGAGAAGGATGACGATTTGCAATATTTCATTGAAGTAACAAAGCAATTGCATGCGTAGTTGTTTTCAAAAAGCCTTTTTGTACGACGTATGAAAGTGGAAATCTTCAGTCAACTTCGGCACCGTAGATTTTTATCCCATTTGTTGGCATCCTTTAGCAATAACTACTGTTTGATCAGAGAATCAACACAGTTTTGCAACCAGCTAACCTTGTTTGAACTATCCCCACTTTCACGGCTACTCTACCCCACTAACCGTGCAACTTTGAAGTATCACAACTGTTCATATTATCGAATTATTAGCCATCTTATGTAACCTGCCCTTATATCTTTGATCTTTCTGGTAATGAACTTTGAGAGAAAATAAAGGAAACTATGGGTTATCAAAGTTATTCACGCTGTTAAAAATATGGAGCTTTTAGGCTAAAATTTAAGCATATAAGGTCCGACATAGTGAATCTAAAATTCAAGTAATTCACTTGTTATGTTTATTGTTTAAACAGGAAGTCATTAATTCAATGATACTAAAATGTGCAAGAAAAAATAAGTAAACTTGAACGATTACGATTGCCACTTTCGCAAGATCGTTGTCGGTGAATGCAGAATGAGAACACACTGTTATTATCCAGGAGGGCAGTAGAGGAGATTGTTGGCAGATCCAGATCCTGGGTTGCTGACTGCTCCTTTTGTTGACTCAGCTGCAAGTAATGTCTTACAATTAGCTCCAGTGCTGCATCGACCAGAAGCGACGTGGAGTGTCATGCAACCTTATAATGAAAATTAGAGAAGGGTGGCATGAAGATATACGCAAGGTGTCAAATAAATCATTAATTGCATGGTTCTACCTAGAAACATCGCTCAAGTATTTTCGATTCCGTTAGTTTGATCGTTTGGCTAACATTCAAACTGACATTTCGAATTAAGATACCATTTGATTTTAAAGATAACCTTTCGTAGATGTATTCATTTATAAAGGGACAAAGTCGCTCAATTTTTACCTTTTTTCGATATCAAGAAGACATGATCCTGAATCAATAAAGTCTGTCAGTGTACTAAATTATGACGGTACATAACAGCAAAAGTGTCAAAATTACACCTTTGCTGAATGCAAACGGATGATTTCATGTGTGACCTTAAATGTGACAAAATTACAAAATGAAAATCCCTTATTCTACCAGTAACAAATAGACATTGCCACAAAGTAAGGGAAGGCTGCCATCCTATCTATATGTGAAAGGCACTTCCGCATAAGATTTTATTACAAAAGCTTGCGTAAGGTTCAAACGTCATGTAACAGTATGTGATCAAACAAAGTTCATGTACAAACTACTAATCAGCGACTTTGTCCCTTTCGAGAGGCCTGAAGTTGTAAAACGACAAACGGCAATCTTGCTTTTTTCAAACGATTTTCTAAAAATCCCACCTTGTCAAAATAGCTTAGGTTCAGTGTACAAAACGTTCACAAATGAAGGTGATTTTCCGTGTGTTTTTAATTCTCTCAAGTCAGTACTGATGGTATGAAATCAACAACATGTGTTTTGTACATGACTTGTTAATTTATTGTCCCGGCAATTATATACAGGCTTTTACATCAGCTTTTACCAGCAGAGTGGCAATAGCAGATTCTTAGCAAGCTGTGGATAAAGTTAGGTTCAAGGTATAAGACATGGCTCAGTCTATCCCTTACACGTTGAAACATATATAAATGTTACCCTTGCTTTATTTCGGTGTTATTCACGGGCTAGCTGCTTAGGAGCAAACTCAACCAGGGCAATCATCGAATTCGTTCGTGTGAGTTGGGTCGCGGAATTCGTGGAAAATGCAGTTGCGTCGCAAGTAGGTGTAAACCAAGACGAGTGTAGGGACTGGACAAATGACACAGACACTTGAAGTAAAATAAAAGAATAATAAACAAAATATAATGAATAACGATCCAATAAAATTCAAATGTACCGGTACCTAGCAAAAAATATCAAATTACAATATCGTTAACAAAACAACGTACTATCCCTAAATCGATTCAGCACTTGATATGTCTGAATGTTATAAAAATGAAAGACATTGATTCAGAAGTGCAAAATGATATCGAAAACATGTGACGTCGAGAACAAGTAACACTTATAGTGACAATGCTCAGCTGTTGCCACTCGTTGCTTTTCACTTGGCGGACAAATCAGGGCAGAGGCTCTGAACTTGTCAAACAAACAAGCAGTACATTATCCGTTGCGTTAATTGTCCAATCGCCTATGTGGTAACGTTGACAACACAGTAACTCATTAGCATTCCATCGCAGGTACACGTTCCTGGAGAAAACGAGCGTATCTTCGTCTGTCAAGAGTCACTTCAGGCGTAGTTCAAAAGTTCATAAACAAAAGCGAGAACCAACGTCCGCTTTCACCGATGAGGGCGTCGTCCTGCAAACAGCTCTCAGTAGCGTGTAAATGGGCATAAGAGTCAGCGACGCACGTCTCAGCACAGGCGACCCAAGTATTACTGAGTTTTTCACACTGTTTTCTCTATCATTTTCTCTTCTTTCTTCATGCTCTGAATGATCGGAATAAATAAAATAAATGGTTTATATAACCTAACCTAACCTGTGACTCTTTATTTATTTTACACTCCATTACAAGGACGTATATCTCTCATACACACATGCTGTAATTAATTAGTCAACACAACTAATTATGCTAATCCGTGGACTTATCAGGGATTTTACGGGTTGGTCAACATCGCGAAAGATAGAAATGGTTACGTTTTGGTCAACAACAAAGCACCGATCAGTTCTGCGAATGAAAAATCACTTATGTGGTCGATTAATCATGTGCTCGTAAGATGATCCGTCGACAGTTTATCCGTTGGCGTTGAGTTATGCGGGTCGTAGCTGTGGAAACGCAGCTATCTGTTGGCGGGGTAGCGGGGTATCCGTGGCGGGGTTGACCTTTGACCCGTATAGCGATCCCCCGCTACCCCTCCAACAGATAGCTGCGTTTCCACAGCTATGCGGGTCGTTGCATTCCTCACGCCCAGTTCAGAGAACTTCAAATGGCCGTGACGTTATCAAATTGAGTCCGATTTTCATGCGACTTGTATCGATCGAATCGTACTTACATCAGCTTCTAAGACGTGAAGCATCAGCGTTGAGAAACCTGTGCAAGCATCCTTAATCGTCGGATATCTGCAGTCAGTGTCTCCAAAGAAGTGTTCGATTTCGGCGAGCACCCACGCTTCGTTCAAGTACAGCAGATTTGACATTCGATTGGATCCACGAAGACAAGCTTAAATAATGTCAGTTAACATCCAGCCTCCCTCGCGTCCCCTTCGAATGCGATTTCATCACACGATTCCGCCGATGGTTCGGATTTTGTAGAGACTTCCACTCACGTCGACCTTATCGGACACCGGTAATATTCGAAGTTTTTCATGATCAAGTTTCCTTCGCCGTAGGCCTATTACACCCGCCAAACTTTTGGTGAAATACACACGCGTCTTCTTTTATTGAACTGATTTAACCTTTCTATCAGCAAAAAGGTCAATAGTTAAAATAAAAGAGCTTTCGTACGTCATGAAATCTAAGGTCTAAATACTACATCAAAATACAATCAAAACCCTTGGATTATTTTAATAGCGTAATCACCCAAAAAGCAAAAGTCAGTAGTTAAAATCGTCTATCATCACCTATTCGTGGGTCATCCAACTACGACTTGAGGGGGTCATTGCCTACGGTATCATAAACACAAAACGTATGCTACTTGACACAACTTGAGTGATTTTTACTCAGTAGTGTATCTATACCAAAATAAGATCTAATTCTGTAAATGCATGCTGTACACCATATTTTTCAAGTTTCAGTTGTAACAGCTGTCTACTAAAAATTCGGAAGTACTTATTTATGAGATTGAAGTTCAAATATCAACGTCTTTCTAATAAAAATTTCGGAAGTGCTTATTTATTGGATATGGCTCATCCAGTACCCTATACATAGGCCAACATCGCACATAATAGTATTAGTTGACTCAAATTATTTAAACTCCATAATGGACGCTAAAATATATATTGTTTAGGTTTCAATATAAACAGTCACATGGTAAATACCTGAGAAGCAATAAGCTGTGTGATGCAGCTAACAAATTAATGGACATGGTACACTGACACACACACACACACACACACACACACACACACACACACACACACACACACACACGTACAGTAAGCTTTTACACAAATAAAAAATAATAAAATATCAAAATATCAAAATTCTTCAAGCAATGGCAGGTGTCATCATCGTTTCATCATCTTTAAGGGTATTATTACAATTTTGAGTGGGTAGGGTGACCTTTTATTGTGACAGAGGCGCAAGAAGAATATGCCGGCCAAAGCCCCGGCTATAATAACTGTACGTTCCCTTGGGGCAATCAGACCAAGGCGAATCTTGCATAGATGCGGTTGCACATTCCGCTGCAGATGTGATTACATTAGGTTCGTATGTCAACAAAGCTTGAATTCCTGTCCGGACAAGAATTCATTCTGCATTCGTTTTATTATAAATCGTATTTGATTGTGAGGCGGGCTTGGTATACACACTGTGCGTTCCATTTATCATATAGGCCTACTTTTGTAAATTGAAAACACAATTTCTGGAAAGAAACATGAAAATTTGAAATTTGCATTTATGGGGCTTTAACAAGTACGTAGCATTACAACAGAGGAAATTGTCACCAACCTGCGACGTGAGCACAGGCCATGGAGGTACCGCTCATAGTGGTGTATGCTGTGTCGCTATTGTAGCTTGCACTTCTGATGTTTGAACCAGGGGCAAAGAGATCGAGGCATGAGCCAAAGTTGGAAAAGCCAGACCTTGTATCAGTGTTAGTGGTTGATCCAACAGTTTCAGCCTAGGGTGATTGACAGAAAGATATATATTCTTAGCCGGTTACCACATTCACACACAACACAAAGTGATTTTACTGAATAATTCGAAGCCAACCAAAGTATACAGCAACACCAAAGCATACGTCACGAATCCGAGCTATCGCCACCATGACTATAAGCGCTACAGCGCACTCTTAGACTCATACAAAGTTTCTATGTAGTGTGATACAATTCGTAAGGCAACTTTAGGGGAGTAACTTGCCTCAGCAACTCTTGCAGGGGAGGTATTACACGCGTTAGCGTTGTCATTACCGGCAGCGACTGCAGTTGGAAATCCTGCAGCAATAACACGACGAGTTGCATCGTCCATAGCATTGTTGGCGCCACCGACGACAGACATTGAAACGATACCTGGTCTTGAACCACCTGCAGCGATTGCATCCAAACCTAAAATTCAAAAAAAATAAGTAGGCAATTGCCTGTTATTACAAATCAATGACACGTGTTTTATCAACTTATATGTACAGTATATAAATGCAATTGATTTTCGTAAAGGAAACATCTGTCAGAGACTGTACTTGTTTATATTACCGTCTGACATATTGACTTTCGAATGGTAGAACATATAAACTCAACGGGATCGACATATGTATAATTCTTGTTCAGACTGTTCCCCTTCTATAAAAAAGATATCAGGTTACACTTATGAGGAACAGTTAATACTCGCTTGTCTAGCAACTAGCCCAGGGCATTTACCAAAATTGTATGGACATACCAGCAACGATGTTGGAGGTGAGACCAGCGCCGATACAGTTGAGGACACGCACTGAGTAGACAGTTGCACCATGGGCAATACCGACATTTCTACCGGCAGCTATACCAGCAACATGAGTTCCGTGACCGTGGCAATCTGAACCCTAACATTATTTCAGAATTATCTGGTTAAAAATTTAGCGAACAACAGTTCTTTAGAGAATTTCAAATGAATGCAGCATCACTGGAAAGCACATTACTTCATTCGATGTAAAATTGTTACCCTGGATTGGTACCGTGGCTAAATGGGGAAGAAGGTGTGATTCACCAGAGGTTTTCCATCAAACAGCAAAGAAAAAAGTTTTACGATCGCTTAGATTTAGATTGGATAAACAAAATGCAATGCACACAGTTGACACATTATTTCCTACATTTTATCGATCAGTGAAAAGGGTAAGATATCCCGTTATGCAACAACAACCATGGCGAGTCTGAAGCATTTTCAATTACAACCAATGGCATGTATTAAGTTGCAAGAGAGTGGCATGGTGCTTGATAACGATGCTGAATAACATGCAGGTCAAGTTCGACGTATGTCAAGCTTTCCACAGTATGCACTTCTTTCTGATATACAAGCTTACATTTTGGACAATACTTTGGATATGGCTGGGTCACAACCAATATGAAAATTGCATTATGAGATTGCGAACCGTACGTACGTATTTGTATTTTCTGTATATTGTTTAATAATAATAATAATAATAATAATAATAATAATAATAATAATAAGCTTTATTTCAGGATATCATACCAAAAAAAGTACACAATCCCATAGACTTTTAAAAATACACAACACACAAAAAGAGGTGTTAGACTGTAGTAAAAAAAGAGCTAAAACTATTAAAAATACATCAGTTGCCTATACATCAGATATATTTTAGAATGCAATAGAGCATCCGACTTGAGGACGGTTAAAATAATAGCATTAGGATGGTCTTTAAGACGCTCATAGAAATCGTACATCGATTTACGTCTGACCGTCAGACGTCCATCCTTAAAATACCTTAGAACGCGTTATATATTTTCGTAATCACTTGTCCAAATGAAAACAAAATATACCGTGCAATACGGTTAACATGAATGTGCATGTACCAGATCAGTACCTGAACCGTACCGAACCGTACCCGTACCGTACAGTACCTGTAACGTACCGTACCGTACCGTACTGTATCAGTTTCCGTACCGTACATACGTTTCCTTTTCTGGCACTTACTGTACAGGCTTAATTTTTGAAATCTATTTACAAATATGGCAACAAGTTTAAGTACAAAGTCGCCAAATGGAATTTTTGTGAGCGTGAATCCATGACATGCATTCTTCATTCCCCTTTCCGTCAAACATATTCGACCTAAAAATGTAACGAGGTATTCTTACATCACTACCACTGCTGAAATCCCAGAAGAATTGGGCACGGCCTTCGAATTCAACGTGGCTATATCGGATACCGGTGTCAGCAATGTACACAGATGCTCCAGCACCATTATCTTGGCGGTGGATCAATAAAACGATTAAAATGTGATCGCAAAGACTATGACTATAAAATGTAGGAAACTACAAACGTTCGATGATATTTTTATTTGAATTTCATATTCAAAGTTATGAACAGGGCAGAACGAGACAGGACAGAAGATGATTGAATTGACGAAAATCCATTCTCCATGATGGTTCGTTAATGCATGATTTTTCTTAGTATTAAAAATCGCCGATTTTGCAATTTAAAGGATAAGAGTTCATTTAAAAAGACCGAAAGAAATAAGAAGTGTGAGTGAGATTAAGGTAAGCTACCTCGTCCGTACTTAAATGCAAACAGATAACATTCAAATGATGTTTTGATGAAAGTTTCGAGTGACAGTCTTGGTTTTAGAGCGGACAACACTCTTGTATTCGAAATTCTTATAAAGAGCAGTGCTGCAAATCTAGTAATTTGAGTAAGTTTTGTAAACAAAATTCGTCATCAGTAATAACTTAATTAGCCTATCTTACGATAAAAGTCACAGTTCCCATCAAGCGGATGATTTCTCTGGTTAATACGATCAATTCCCCATTCGCAGGCTCTTTTCATAATGGCATCTTCTTCTATATATTCGACGAAATTCAACCCCGCAACCTTCAAAGAGTTCAGAATGACACATGTATTACATTTTTTACCTAAACTTGCAGATAGGGCTTATGCAAATTTTGACTTTCAATTTGTCACTTACAGTTTTCATTTGCGCTTCCTCAGCTTCGACAGCGACTCCATGAAACACATGTGTATACTTTCTCTTCACAGTAACTGATTTTGAAATGGCATTCACGAGGGTCTCCATATCACCTCCATCCTACGGCAACACGAAAGAAAATGAATAGACAAAATGTCAGAAGACTATCTTGTTAATGGTGAGGTGATTGCGAAATTGAAGCAACATACTTTGGCAGACTGTTGCGCATATGGTGGGGTGAATGGGAGACAAATAACCAGCCATTTACTGGCCTAGCGGGGTTGTCCAATATAGAACCAATCCATTTGTCACAGAAGGTAGTGTGATGCAAACTGCGCAATTTTATTAATGTAGCAGAGGATAGTTTACTTACTGCTAATTTATGTAAAGACTAGATAAACTTCTTAGTCAACCTGTTTGGCGAATTGTGGTTTAAGAAAGGAAACTTAGAAAAGTAGAAATACCTGAATGTGTAACTATGTTTACCTACTTTAAATTTGACGATATAGGAATTCGTTACAGGATGTTGGGCTTTCAGTATTGGGGCCAAAAGCGCAGCCTGTGCTGAAGCGACGAAGAAGACGAAGATTGGAAGACTCGTCATGTTGTCTCTAAGGGAAAAAAAATAATCAGACGCGAAAAGTGGCATCCCCCCTGTCAACCAATGCTAATTAATCCTGATTATACTTTCATTGCAGAAACTGTGTATGTTTTACTTCGAAACGGATTTCAAAACTCTTGAGACATTACTCTTTTTGTAGCACTTCAATCTTCACGGCTAGAGTTTGTACGATACATTTTCCACATATTTTGAAGAATTTGTGACAGTTACTTCTGTTAACAAGTATATTCATTCAGTAAATAGTGAACACGTAATCGTGTGTGCACAACATAATATGGTCAATTTAAAAAGACAAGAGTTGCTTTACAATACAAAGACGAGGTGTAGTAAGAGTACTCGCTACTCATGGAAGGAATCATCAAAAAGTAAATCTAAGTAACTTTTTTTTCATTAATCTTATGGTATTTCATGCCATGAAAACAAAAACGAAAAGGAATTCAGTCCAATAAACTTCTGTAAATTTCGTCTGCGCTTTACTTCTCAAAACTTACCTCACATATGGAAACTCCAAATGGCCAATAGAGTGGATAACTGTTGTGACACGGGTCCTTACACTGAATATAGTGTCCGTTGGTAAACCCGGATAAAGCAGTTGATAATTCTTTATGTAAATTTATATATGTTTACGTTGTATATCGCTTTTAGTAACGGGCATTGGAACACCTGTTACGGGTCGCACTAGCTTACTTAGATAACCCAGATACCATTCCTACGGCATAATAATGGACAGAATTTATCATATGTTCAATCGCCGTTCGGGTCTCACGCAAATGTTCAGCTAGATATATAATGTAAACTATTTTAATTGATGCTAAAAGAGAAAACACATTGATTACTTATTAAGGGGATTGTTCTAATTTTCGCTGCTGAGAAAATCAGCTGAGTCAGGCCTGACAAATTTTATCACCGCGTGCGAGAAATTACCGTGAGGTAATTATTTACTACGTGTCATATCACAAACAAAAATATTTACATTTTAAAATTTCTTGACAAAACCACCTGTTGAGAAGACACTAAATTTGATCTATCACTTATTTGAAACCTGTTGATAGGCTAGATTGGCAGAAACCTTTGAGAGCAATACGGTGAGTCCATTTCTATTATTTGCAGGCCTCTATTCTTGTTAACCATAGTGTCACTCCACATATATTTGCTTGGTATTTTTTGTATTGTAATCCTACAGAAACATGTCTAATAATGTTTGTAGGAAGTAAACAGGTTGAGACGTGTCAAGACTTAGAATTCAAATTACCTTGTAAGTTAAGAACAAAACACTACACTGAGGGAAGACGAGCAAAGATTGAGTGAGAATAAACCATCTTACTTCCGAAATATGTAGTTATCAATATTTCATGTATTTTTGGCATCACATCCGTACCCCCATACATCGTGCAGACAACGTTTAACCCCTGTTTGGACTTCATCCAAAAATCTAGCAACATATTTAGATATATACAACGATTGCAATTTCAGAGGAGAACAAAAGAAACACACATCTCATAATCTTCTTAACACTTTAATTAATCCCAATCCCGGGCCTTTTTGAGCCAGGGTTTAAAATACGAAGTAATCCGCATATTCAATTTCTGAAAACCACGTAGGCGGTGGGTTTATTCTCAACAGTCATGCATGATGATGACGTCATCTGTTCACCTGGTATGTTTTATCCATTTATAGATCACTCGGTGCACCTGCTTATATAGACCACATTTTGCTTGGGTTTAAAGTGTGAGTCCCGCCACATTTTGAGGTTATTTCGTTTGACTTGAGGCATATACTCTAGTTCTGGTTGTCAATGAAATTGGTATTAATAAAACAAACATTTACACACAAACTGAAGCTTATTTGAGCACTTTTTAGACGGTTGTATTATGTTATTTCGACGAAAACACGGGAAAAGTTGCACGTTTCGACTTCAATCATGGCGACATTTTCCGGAAATTGCCGAGCTCGCCCCGTTTTGGCGTAAGTAGTTGTGACGTCACTAATAGAACGCGTGATGGTGACTTCGTGCATTGACTATGGAGATAGTGATAATTTCATGAGTGAAAGCAGTGCAACTGAGAATGTCATCGTCACAGAAGATATGACAAAGCTGTTCAGAATTTACAGGCCTGCAAATTTTAACAGTCGGGACCTTAACCTAAACGAAAACAAGAGCGGAACTCTTGTTGACCGTCGCGTCTATGACAAGCCCACCGTGACCACAGTCAAACACACCAGTGCACTACGGTACACACAACCGCAAGCTACCAAAATCTAAATAACAGTCTGGAGTTGCCATCCCACCTCATTATTACCTCTCAACATAAATTGCCTCGTTCAAAATCTGTATATAAAATTTTGAATTACACCATGACGCTTGTAGATAAATGTAGTAGAGATCAAGTTGAAAATTGTCCACCGTTTATTATAACACACATCTTTCCTATCAACAGCTGGAAGTGGAACAGGCTGAGGGTCATGTTAGCATAAACACCAAAGTAGTATTCTCGCCGCAAAATCTTCAGTTTGGCGTTATAAAACCTCACATGAACATTGGCACTTTTAAAAATATGTGACCGTGAAAACATGTCTAGCCAAATTCTCGGGAAGAGATAAATTAAAATTGACATGATGTAAATATAGGGGACAATGGCACCCGAGGGCGGGCGGCTCAGCTGGCCATTTCTATGACGGAGTGATCAGCTACGCTTCCGCAGGTTTTTTTTTGATTAAGTGTCAGCGATATAAAGCACAGTGTTCATAGCTTCATGACTGCGAAATTCTCAAAGAAGCTAAAATATTTTAGGGGAGACTTAGTCGAGCAGAAGGGAACAGATGACGACAACGCGACTACTTCGTCGACAGTATGAAATTTCTTTGCTACACGTTGTGTCACTGTTACTGGCAGCGCCGTGCTGTATTATACACAACCTATCGTTCAGTCTCGCAAAGAGTCAGTCAATCACTACGTAAAATTTTTATTAATAAATTAGATATCTCCTAACGTTAGGCTACTATTTATAGAGTCACACATACATGAGATGTAGTACTTGTATTTATGTTTTTATTTACAATCACTTTCGTAAAGCAGCTGAATAGGCGATCAGTCTTGATACTTCTCCGCGGCCCCCGCATCCTTGACATATTTTGGGCAACCTGTCGCAGTCTTGATGCTGTTCTCGCTCTTGTCCACAGTTGATGATGATACACGCTGGTAAGGCCAAAGTAATTAAATTCTTTGTTTTGCGTCCACTCTAAATGGGAAAAGGTACGCGTCAAAGCGGCTGAAAAACACACACAAGAAAATTAACACAATGTAATTTGATTGCAGCAAATAAAAAATTGTAACAAAATTTTAGTTCAGAAAAGCTAAGCGGTTATGTCCTAAAATTTCCTATTCAAACACACTGTGTGTGTTTTCCATGAAAACCTTATAAACCTAAGCGGGTGGGGACGCAAAACAAAGAATTTGATTACTTTGGCCTAACAATAGTCGTACTGGTACGGCATTGCGATTACATAATCGATGTAGTAAGTCCAGGAATTAGGCCTAAAATCTATCTTACCGTACATCTGGCTTCCGAACCGTGTTTATTCGCCGCGAAGTCATGGCACTCGAAAATGTGCACCGCAGAAAACGCTTGTCTGAATGCCTCTTTTCCGCCTCTTTTCCGACCCTTTCTTGTAATTTTGGCAAATGCGGCTAATACGGCATCCTAAAATGCAATAAACTGGCAATGGCTGCGGTTACTTCAGCCACCAAGAGCGTAACTTTTCCCCATGTTGAAGCCACAGCGGTAAGCATTCGCTATGGCCGAGGTGAACACACTCACTCGTATATTCTATTAGTTACGTCATTTCCGGTGGCAATGCCCGCGAATTCCCCCGAATGGCAGCCAACTTCAAAGTAGCACAACATATTGCATTTTTATAATATTTAACCGCGTCGTTTCCTTGGGGTGATGCATTTATTTGATAAAGTAGGGATGGCAAAATCATATAGCATGGCTCATTTTAAGCAAAATTAACTTTGAATTTATGCGGGACATACACTTTAAGATACATATCACTGTCATGGCCGGCTGGTACAAATGTACGTCTCCTAGGGTGATGGAAAGACCCCCTAGCCTAGTAAAAATATATTGGTTTATATAGTTCACTCTGTGCAGGGGCCTGTATACGAGTGTTTTTCGCGGAGCCGCACAACTTCGAGCCGAACAAGAAATGTAGGAATGTGGCACATAGGTTATTTGCTTCAGAAGTTGAAAAACTTGCGAAAGTAGCACACTACCTCACCCTGACTCGATGAAGATACATCTTATGGCTGCTTTTGGAGTTTATTCACAGCAAGGGAGTGATGTACACCGTACGGCAGTCACATTGGATACGAGCGAGTCTTCCCGACTTTGCTGCAAATAACAGGGAACAATTGACATTCTTTGCAGTCAGCATGGACGATAAGAGTCAAGGGATAATGTGGTAAGTTCATTTGCTATATATATATTTAATTACTTTTCATTTTCTTCGATCTAATACATGTATTATTTTTCTATGTTGATATGCAGTATTGACCCGACCTGGTTTCGTCTATCAAATAAGCAGGGAGGGGGGCGCCGCGGCATGTACATTCACGATTTCAGCAGGTGTATTTGATATATTATCATTCTGCAACAAGCTTTCTCTGCTGATACAAGATCATCAACCCAGAACTGAAAACAAAAGAAATGCAAAAAGTTAGTGAATCTACTGAAATAATATTCCTATTCGAATAAAATACTCGCGAATCTAATATTTTGGCTACCCAAACACTGTGTCGGTGGGGATTGTGTTATAGTTTTTTTAATGCACCGAATTGCCGCTGCCGTTTTTTTATTATATTACTTAATTAAAACTTCGTTGACGAGGTTAGGCAGGTGAGCGTTAGTAAAGATATCTTTCTAGCGCCCTCAAATGAGTGTCCGTGCTTTCATACTATTTCTATTCAGGAATGGGATCAACCTATCGGAACGTTCTTACTTTCCATGGAAATACCAAATCAGGATACTGTAGCTGAAATAAATTACTGTTGTGCATAGCTTCCAGCTTCATTGACTGATTTTTGGTGATTATTGTAATTTTAGTTCCAAACTAAAGTTTTGTCGTTTTTATTTCTATACAGTGAGAAATTTGATTTTAGTCGTAATGAAAAATCCCCCCATTTGGTCCCAAAGTATCGCTTATTATGTAAGACTTCATGTAAAACTGAAAAATTAGTTTTACACTCCAAACCATTTAGGTATTTGTTTCTTTTAAACCTTTTTGTTAAAATTTGTCAGTTATTTTGAGTCTTCAGTGGAAAGGGTATTGTGGAAATAGCGCTTATAATTTATCATGGCCTAATGTATTCTACGTCAATAGACTATTTCGTGAAGGACTTGTCATTATCAATACAGTTTGCAGCGTTTCAACGTTTTTGATTTAAGATCAGAGTAGCAAAGGGTACTTGATACATATTTCTATTATTTCGACTCAAGCTTAAAGGTCCATAAGCTGTATCTTTTGGCTATTTTTTCAGATTTTTTGTTTCATGGTTTCCCTACACCTTCTGCATTGAATCCCTAAACTGTAATTTAATGCCAAGTATTTAGCATATCAACACAACCTATCTGAGTGTAATCTCCATTGTTATTGTTGAAAATTGTATTCAAGTCCGGACTAGAATTCATTTCTAAACGATAAACAATGATCACTACACACATACAAGCTGTGTTGACCTAAAGAATACTCGACGTTTCAGCATGACAAAAGGATTAAACGGGTCAGTCACGATAGCTGATATACAGAAGCAGAATACTGAAAAATTTGCCACAAGTTACAGCTTATGTCCATTTAAAACAACCATGCGATCAGTTTACCACAAACTGAAATCGTATTCAGATGGTTTCAATTGTACGACGGAAAAACAAAGAAACTCTGGAAGCTTTTGTTCAGAAAGGTGTTTACTTCCAATAATAGTACTCACTTATCTAATTGCAGTAGAGAAGCAAGTTTGGAGATCCTACACCAAGATTTGAAATAACACCAGACGTGGCGTCACCAGTCAGTAAGCTCATGCAGTTAGCACCAGTGCTGCATCGTCCAGCGGCAAGATGAACAGCGATGACACCTGTGAGAGGGAAGTACATCTTACAGTTACCGCAGCTCTTATCATAGAAAGATAAAACAACGATGGAGGGCAGAATTCATGAGTGACTGAACGTGCGAAAATGTTCTCATGACATGGTCTATAGCACGAATAATGTAACAATTATTCATATTTCCGTCTGTGAATCTTTGCAAACATAGAGTGGCCTACAGAATGTTAATATATGCGACGAACATTGAAATAATAAATCTGCCACTCATATTGTATAGCTAACTTATAAGATACCCACGTTGCATACTTTTCGGGACTTTATCCCTCCCTTTCGCAAGAGACAATAATTTGAACTGACCTGCAACATGTGGACAAGACACAGAGGTACCGCTCATGGTGGCGTATGCGGTATCGCTAGTATGGTATGAGCTTCTAACACCTGTACCGGGAGCGAAGATATCAATGCAGATACCGTAATTAGAGAATGATGATCTGCGATCATAACTGTCGGTAGACCCAACGGTAACAGCCTAGAAACAAAATTAACATATTTTAATTGAAAAATAACAGGAATTCGATCATTAATATTCAGGTAAGATCTTCAAAATAAAGTGCGCGACAAAAAATATTAAGTTCTACTGGCCTTCCGAACATATACATTGTTGACGGGTTTCTTGTTCAAATATGTGGTGATAGAGTCTCTTCATACTTGTATGTGTTTCCTGCGTTAACGTACTGCTGCGCATCCTCCGTTTTAAAATCTCTATGTAGCTGACCTAACTTTGTCTAACATACCTCTGCAACTCTGGCTGGGGATTGGTTGCAAGCATTGGCATTAGAGTTACCAGCGGAAACAGAGGTTGGGTAGCCAGCGGCGATGACATTTCTGACACCGTTATCCAAGGTTGTACTGGCACCACCTCCAAGAGACACGGAGACAACGCCTGGTCTTGGTCCACTAGCAGCAATGGCGTCCAAACCTGAAATGTTAGTTGTGAAATATAAGCTTACGACAACAAAAATCGACACATAGAGTAGTATAGATATACTCTAAAATTCAACCCTAGTTTGCCGTTATTCCGAAGAGTTATACAAGAAAAAATGTGAGTCGCAAAATGCCTATATTTGTACCAATCTTGTTTGGAAAAAATAACACTCAGCAAAAAGCAAGATTATTCTGATAACCAACGGTGTCATATTATTCATTAAAACAAATATTCGAAAGCTAGATCCTTACCCTCTATGGTCTTGCTTAGGATTTTTGCTGTCTATAGATGTTCTGAACAAAATAAGTCAGCCCAAAACACAACAAATATCAGAATCACCATTATGCATGAAATTTGTACTTTCTTTAATTGTAGATAATTTTCCGGCTTCAAGTACAATTTTCCCTTTCAACACTCACAGTAATACCTCCAAAACAATAATGAAAAACCATACCCAGTGAGATATATATCGCTCATTTACATTGACATTCAATATATACCGTGAAATTGAAAGTCATCGGTTGTCGTAAAAGCAAGGCAAGTAGGCACACATAACGTTCAGATAATCAACAGTCATCCAGGCATCGTGCCCTACATAGCTAAAACTGCAAAGGAGAAATTGAGCTCATGTGGAAAAGATAGGGCCCACTAACATTTGCTGGAACTTGTTTCGATATTCGGATAAATTTACTCAATACATGTAAATGACACTAGAGGCTGGACATATAATTACTCACTGATCACTTTCAAAGCAAATCATGGGAGACCTGTAACCCGATCAGACAGAAATGAGGTGTTCTTGTAATGTGAGAATCTTACCAGCCACAATGTTGGAGGTCAAACCAGATCCCTGGCAGTTGAGGACACGCACGGAGTAGACGTTTGCTTGCACTGCAACACCAACAGAATTACCGACGGCAATACCTGCGCAAAACGTTCCGTGACCATTGCAATCAGAGCCCTGAAACAGCATGATTGTATAAAAGTCATTTTGGATGGTATCCAATTTCTTCGGATATCAAAATTTGTGTTCATATCTGTGCCTCATCAATGCACAAACAAGACTATGTGGTGATTCTTTAATTACATGCTCGGAAAGGAGAGAAGCTACGAATTTCTCACGTTAAAGATACCCAAGATTTTTACTGAATCTACTTTAAGGTAGAAAGGCGCAATCTCATTATTTATCAATCGTTGAGGTACAATTGAAGCTTATTGAATAAATATTAAGTTTCATTGGCATATTTGAAAAATGGAAAGTTTAATTTTTCCTTTTCGAGTTAAAATACGAATGATGGCCATTTTGGATTTGAAGTGGTGGTAAATAACGGGACATTTCTTTCTCTTGTGACAGATTTTGCACAGTGACTCACAAGCGGAACAGATCAAACTTCTTCAGGGAATGATTTAGCAAATGTTGAAGTCTTTCGATTTCGATGCGTGAACTACCTTTGTACGACATCCGAAAGGGCATTCTCGAATTGGGAAATGCCTTTACTTTTATCTAACTTAAAATGTACGCCGTTTATAATATGCTTTGCTGGCGACACCGACTATGATTGTATGGAACATTTAGGCACTGTATTTCGGACACACGGAATAGAATCGCGTATGGTGTAGTTGATGAGGGTGTGTTCCAATTTGCATTATAGGGTGTTAGTTAAGTCACAGTCCCTGGAGGGACTGTGGTTAAGTCATCTATTTTTCTCGCGCACTCTATTTTGATAAAATATCCAACATATGATACTATGATACAATTAATCTTCCAGCCAGGACTAATTACCAAGAAGGAAGGAAATGGGTACCTGTCCTTTTTGTACGCAAAGCTAGGGAATTAGAAAGACTTACATCACGACCACTTTGGAAGTCATAGAAGGGATAGGCACGACCATTGAATTCCACATGGGTGTAGCGGATACCAGTGTCAGCAATGAAAACATTGGCCCCATTACCGGTACCTGTGTGTGAGATTGAAATTGAAATTGTTTTGCAAAGCAGTATAACAAATATTAACCACATCACAGGAAGAGCAGGCACCAGGGTAAATATATATTTATTGCGATATCTGAAAATTATGTATCAAGATTTTCCCGTTTGACCATGCAATACATAATAATCGAAGACAATATTTCTCACTATAGATGTCCATTCTTCCATCGAGGGGCAGGTTTCGTTGATCAAGACGATCACATCCCCATTCAACATCAGCTTTCATGATGGAATCGTCCTCAACGTATTCAACGAAGGGCAGGCCTCTCAGCTTGATGATTAAATGAGAGAGAGAGAGAGAGAGAGAGAGAGAGAGAGAGAGAGAGAGAGAGTTTCACTGCATGATAATTTGATACAAATACCTTTTGAAAAGTAGGTTCGATACTATCATGAACCTGCCCCTAATCTGTTCCTGCAACAACCGATAACTTTTTATCTATCACCGTTATACAAGGCAGCCGTTTGTCCATTTGCTGCAATCCAAATAAATTAAATATTTTCTAAATCCGTTGTGTTTACAATACAGTTTACGCGAAGAGTTTTGCACGGTGGAGTAGAACAAGGAGCGCATTTTTACAAACAAAAGTAATCATTGAAAAGTTAATAGAAGTTACAGCTTGGTCCAATACCAAATACAACTGTCGACGGCAAGTTAGGGCGTTACGAAAGGGACTATGTAGGTGAAGTATTTGGTAACATTTTCTCTAAAGTTACTTACCTGGTTGACAGATCCGACGTGTTCGACGGCGAAACCATTGAAGACCGTTCCATAAACATTTGTAACGGATGCGCGAGCTGGGAGGCTATCCATAACACTAGCGACGCTAACACAATCCTGAAAATGAATCGCAATGCATATGTATGACAGAGATTCCTCTAATATTATGATTTACTGCTACTGGGCGGGTTGATATCAAAATTTGCGAATAAAATCTTGAGCTCCCATTAGCAATTCCTTAATGCAGCGTAACGATTTTATATTTTGGTGCGCCCAAGAAAATACTTAGCTTTGGGTAATTCTAGATTTAGTAAACGATATTTGTGGCGGTTCCCATAACGAAATGTGTACTTGAGTGTTATTCTGTATAAAATGAAGATTTCAGTTCTAATAATGCTCTCGTTTAATTGAAATCTCCGAAGCTCCTTCAAATGACTCTTGGTAACGTTTGTTTTGATACTTTGTAAATAATATTTTGATATGACGAACCATTATTAATATAATGATCACTGACAAATATTATGCATGAAAGATTGCTCTTACAGAGACACAAGACCAAGTGAAATGAGAAAAATTGTCCTCTGCCAATTTGAACGAAGTAATTTTGTAAAACAGCTGTACGGAATACTCGTATGATAACAAAAACTTTTCTGTACTAATTTCTACCATGTTTTGCCTCCGCACGTCCATTTCTAAACGATTGCAAGGATGCATACTGCTGCAGTCAAATATGTTTGTGCTTTGTGGGAAATTTACAATATGTGACAGTAGCATTGGTATGAAAAGTAACACGTACAGCAGGGTAATTGCATCAATACTTTTTTAACAAAGTGTCATGATATTAAACCACGGACGTTTCGATCCTTGATAGATCCTTTCTGAATGATGTCAAGTTTCTAGACGTATATCGTGCAGAGCCGAACTGCCAGTGTACTCCATTTCAACTTTAGAAAAAGAGCCTATAAATAATATCAATCCTCTGTATAAAACATAAAATAGTGGAATATTTTGTGTGAATATGGGTGTCTTACCTTTGTATCACCCCTATTTGTATCAATCAACCCTATTTGTAACAAAATTTAATTTTCAAAAAAACTTTGCCGTATATGTTGAAATATTAATAAAATATGCATATTTGTATATTTGAGGGCAATTTTCTTTTTTTTTCCTTATCAAAACTCATTTTTCCGAAACTGCTTTTGTTACAAATTGGGTTGATTGTTACAAATAGGGGTGACATGTGTCAACCCTATTTGTAACAATCAACCCTGTTTGTAACAAAACCTAAATTTCAAAGAAACTTGGCCGTATTTGATGAAATCTTGATGAAATATACATATTAGTATGTTCGGGGGCAATTTTCTTTGTTTTCCTTGTTGAAACTCATTTTTCCGAAAATGCTCGTGAGATTAAATTTCGTTGTGCAGGTTCCTAGGGATAAGAGCCCTATTCGTATGATATAATCAAGTCGTGCAGATACATGCCAAAGGTTTGTTTTGGGGCAATTTTCACCATTTTCGGTCAAAAATGTTAAACATCTTGTTTTCTGACCGAAATCATACTAAACCTATATGGGGTTAACTTTTGTTACAAATTGGGTTGATTGTTACAAATAGCGTTGATTGTTACAAATAGGGTTGACGTGTCAACCCTATTTGTAACAATCAACCCTATTTGTAACAAAATTTAATTTTCAAAAAAACTTTGCCGTATATGTTGAAATATTAATAAAATATGCATATTTGTATGTTTGAGGGCAATTTTCTTTTTTTTTCCTTGTCAAAACTCATTTTTCCGAAACTGCTTTTGTTACAAATTGGGTTGATTGTTACAAATAGGGTTGACGTGTCAACCCTATTTGTAACAATCAACCCTATTTGTAACAAAATTTAACCAACTTGAAACAAAACCGAATTTTCTAAAAAACTTGGCCGTATTCGATGAAATCTTGATGAAATGTACATATAAGTATGTTTTGGGGCAATTTTTATTTTTTCCTTGTCGAAACTCATTTTTTCCGAAAATGCTCGTTAGATTAACTGTCATTGTGCAGGTTGCCTAGTATAAGAGGCCTACTCGTATGATATAATCGAGTTGTGCAGATAGGTTTGTTTCGGGGCAATTTTCACCAATTTTGGTCAAAAATGTTAAAAATCTTGTTTTCTGACAGAAATCATACTAAACCTATATGGGGTTAACTTTTGTTACAAATTGGGTTGATTGTTACAAATAGGGTTGACGTGTCAACCTTATTTGTAACAATCAACGCTATTTGTAACAATCAACCCTATTTTTAACAAAATTTAACCAACTTGAAACAAAACCTAATTTTCCAAAAAACTTGGCCGTATTTGATGAAATCGTGATGACATATACATATTAGTATGTTTTGGGGCAATTTTTATTTTTTCCTTGTTGAAACTCATTTTTTCCGAAAATGTTCGTTAGATTAACTGTCGTTGTGCAGGTTGCCTAGTATAAGAGGCCTACTCGTAAGATATAATCGAGTTGTGCAGATACATGCCAAAGGTTTGTTTCTGGGCAATTTTCACCATTTTCGGTCAAAAATGTTAAAAATCTTGTTTTCTCACCGAAATCATACTAAACCTATATGGGGTTAACTTTTGTTACAAATTGGGTTGATTGTTACAAATAGGGTTGACGTGTCAACCCTATTTGTAACAATCAACCCTATTCAGAGGAGGCATCATGGACCAGTGGCTAGAGCAGTGGACTCACGATCACAGGATGGTGAGTTCGAGCCCCGGCATGGCTATGGTGTTGTGTCCTTGAGCAAGGCACTTTATTCCTCATTGCTCCTCCCCACCCAGGAGTGATGGGTACCTGGTAGGACAGTGGTTGTAATGTGTGTGTTTAGCTCTGCTGCGCTTATTGGCTGCACATGTGAGCTGTAGTTTGCTCCCCAGGGAGTTGAGTGGTATCATATTAGGTCCAGTGACCAGGGGTAATAATAATTGTAAAAGCGCCTTGAGCACATGTACTTGTGGATATGTGCGCTATATAAGAACCCAATATTATTATTATTATTATTTGTAACAATCAACCCTATTTGTAACAAAATTTAATAATTTTGTAAAAAAACCTAATTTTCAAAAAACTTGGCCGTATTTGAAGAAATCTTGATGAAATATGCGTATTTAGGTCTATATTTTGGGGAAATATGTCGTTTTTCAAAAAAATATGTTTTCTAAAATTGCGAGATGGTTTGTTTTGAAATTTGGTATACAGGTTTCTGGAGATAATTCCTTCAAGACGTATTGAATTGTGCTGATCTATGCACGACTCTTTTTTGGCAATTTCGCCATTTTTGCTGAAAAAAACAGGTCAAAAATCTTCTTCTTAGAATCTACTCGTCCAATTGCTTTGACATTTTGTATGAAGGTTCCTTGTGGTGACGTTTTACCTAATTTTTAGATAATTCATCACACATACGGCCTTGGCATTTGTTTGGATTCATTTGAACCCTCAATGCCGCTTCTTTAATTTATACACTTGTTTTTATTGTAGGCTCTTGTTGGATGTTTCGGCAAAAGGGTTTTTATTGCTTCCCACTTATCAAGTTCTTCCAAATATTTTGACGGGCTTTCTTTTTTATCCTTTGTTTTGATATGTGTTGAGCCTAAATGTTGTTGTGAAGATCAAGTCATTTTATGTTGTGAATGTTTGATTGTTTGTTTTTCTAGTTACTTTTTTGAGTATGGTTTTCTGTTTGGTTTATGTTGCCGTGCATATTGTGTCTATTAAGTTGCTTGTGAAGAATTCTACTTTTTTCTTGAAATCGATTGGGTATTGCATGTAGGCGAGTATCTAAGAATTTCGCCTTTGATGGGTCCCTTAAAGGTTGTTTTTGGGTGATCCTCTGAGCAGGCATTGGAACGTTCCGGTTGGTTTTGCATTTTTTTTAATATCAAGAATGATTTCTTAGTTTTGCTTTGAGCCCTGAAATATTTAAACGTCGGAATGTTGTTTTTTAGGTATTTCTCAACTGTAAATTTAAATGTTGGATGCATTTCCAGTGTCAGTAGTGTCATGAAGTCTACCACCATTTTAATATCCAAATTGAATATTCGTCAGTTTGTATAACCTGCTGTAGGGAGATTTTCACTGACAATTAACTGGGAGACAGAGACACAAGGGTAATTTCCCACTCGATGTTGCTGCCGAGCGCTGATGGACAAGTAACCCTATGACCTTTGATGAAGGGATGAGTCAAGTGCATGGCATATTTCGTATCATAAACCTCAAGAGGTAGACTATCATAAACGATGTTATTATCTGCATCGGCCGCACCACTTTTTAGATTCGGAGATTTTCGTTCTGAATACTCTTCAGAATCACGTTTCATCTCTACTTTTTATGTTCATAGGGATCACGATAACATTCAATAAAATTATGATTACTCACTTCCAGAAGTATCTGTCCTTCGAATTCTAAAACAATGCACTTGATTATATTTTTTGTGATATTCTAAACTACTCGGTTATTTGGGTGACCGATACTATAAGGTCAAATACCAGACCGAAGGTATCTGGAACATAAACGACTCCACTTTCTAGCTTTGGATACCATATGTGTAGTGTCTCACCTATCTGTGCCTGGCTTGGATTATGAGTAACTATACATCATGGGTCCTTTCTGCCTTAATTCCATGTGGTTTTCGGCTGCTGAAGCTTGATAAAATTATCGATTTTACGGCATTGCCATTGCCGTACGGCATTATTATTGAGGTAATATTGAGAAAAGTACGACTGAAGGAGGAAAATATCGAACTCAAGGCCGACGTGATTGAAAGTTTTTTAAAATTTAAAGTTTGATGATGATTTAAGTTACTATGAAGCGTCCTTTACAGAGGCCGACCAATGTCTCGGTGGCCTACAGTTGGATAGGATAGGCAAAAGAAAAAAGTTGTCGTGTTCCGATAACCCGACCTACCCTATTTTTTTTGCCTGCGACCCAAAACTTTTTAGCGCAACGTAAACACGGAAGTAACAAAAAGACAGAAAACCCCCCGTAAAATCACGTGTTCGTCACCTGATATTTGATTTTTGCTTGGGACGTCGACGTCTTTTATGTATTTAGTCCTTTAATATGTATGATACCCTTTTTCTGGAAATGTTGTGGTAAGTATTAGATCGCCCTGGACCCCTGAAAAGTACATATTTAAAAGAAAATATAGGGGAAAAAAACCAGCCGATCTACCTGCCCTGTTTTGAAACCATGTTATTGGAAGAGCAAAATTTGTTGTTTTTGTTTTACGAATTACAAATAGCGTTAACTTTTGATACAAATAGGGTTAGTATGACTTCTGTCAGTAAAGAAGATTTGTTTTGCATTTTTGACCGAAATTAGTGACTGATGCCGCCCACCAAATTTGGCATGTATCTGAAAAACATGATTACCTGTTAGATGGAGGCCTTTATCCCTAAAAATCTGCGAGCCGAAAATTTTATCTAATGAGTAGTTAAATGAGTTTCGACATGGAAAAAACAAAGAAAATTGCCCCCGAAAATACTAGTATGTATATTTCATCAAGATTTCATCAAATACGGCCGAGTTTTTTTGAAAATTAGCTTTTGTCACAAATTGGTTAAACTTTGTTACAAATAGGGTTGATTGTTACAATAGGGTTGATTGTTACAAATAGGGTTGACACGTCAATTCTATTTGAAACAATCAACCCAATTTGTAACAAAATTTAACCCAATATAGGTTTGTATGATTTCGGTCAGAAAACAAGATTTTTAACATTTTTGACCAAAATTGATGAAAATTGCC
>LD380410.1:0-15151 GCA_001465055.1 Ptychodera flava | reverse complement strand
AATATTTCAACATATATGGCAAAGTTTTTTTGAAAATTAAATTTTGTTACAAATAGGGTTGATTGTTACAAATAGGGGTGATACATGTCACCCCTATTTGTAACAATGAACCCAATTTGTAACAAAAGCAGTTTCGGAAAAATGAGTTTTGACAAGGAAAAACAAAGAAAATTGCCCTCGAACATACAAATATGTATATTTTATTAATATTTCAACATATATGGCAAAGTTTTTTTGAAAATTAAATTTTGTTACAAATTGGGTTGATTGTTACAAATAGGGGTAATACAACCTTGACGCCGACCAGGTATCTGTTCTTAACAGAATTCTTGACCTTATAGTAAGGTGCCATACTGGCAGCGCTTGCTGCGGCGACGAAGAGAGCCAGAAGAAGTATACGCATCTTGAAGTTTGTCTGAGAGAGAGAGAGAGAGAGAGAGAGAGAGAGAGAGAGAGAGAGAGAGAGAGAGAGATAATAGCAGTTGTAGGTATTTCCTCTAGTAAACTGCCAGTTCAATGGAAAACCATGATGTGATTAGAATATCTGTATTCTTACCTCTGTTGCTTGGAAGTCCAAAGTGATGAAGTGTCTCTGAAGAACCGCAATATATAGACGACTTACCGACGGAATATTTAGTCATTAACATCTGGTGCTTATCATATAAAGGTCGCACGCGAGGCTGATTGATAGTTTTGTTTTGCAGAATGTGATATTTTTTGCTGATATCATAATACTTCATCAGTCTAGTCTGTGTGAAAATAAGGTATGATGTATTTTCACCCAGTTGTTGCCATGATCGTATCGCTTTTGTATCAGTACTTCATTGCAAATGTTCTCAAGATTGGGATCTGTAGAGGATAATCAAAAAGAGAGCCTATGAATGCCTGATTTCATCAACGGGACGTTTTATATCTGATATTCGAAGGTTTTGCATGCTTTAGTAATGCCTACACCAGTCAAACAAGGCATACTATAGGACCAATTTATATAATAACCGCTTTCAGAAGTTGTTTAAAGAACATGGTTCTCGTTTAAAAAATCACCAACTTCTTAGACACATATGCAGTAATGCTTGATTTTTAAGTGTTGTTGGCCTTGGAAGCTTCATTTGGACATTATATTACCATGCCCTGTCCATCGCATTTTGATTGGTCGAGCTGAACCACGTGACTGACCACAAATACACAGTAATGCTTTGTTTACATGCCCGTGAATATGAATAATAAGATTAACAACTCAAAGTATCGTAACTTTACAGCTGAAATGTAAATCATAATCAATCACAAAATAAAATGGAGCACTTGTGGGCCAAGTTGAGAAACGTTTTTCCTGAAATTATCTCCGGATTTGCCAAATTTTTACAGCGCGAGTGACAGTGCGTCGCATATTGCTCAGTTCTGGGGCCCAGTTGCCGTTAGCTTGGGAAATGTTCGCAAATGTTGACGGTTTTCTCGGTTCGTTGATAATATAATGGAAACAAGTCATTGACAATAACATAGTCCCCACTTGTAACAGGAGTATTAGTCTTGATGGGGCAGGAAAATGTGGTCCGTAAGAAGTATCACTGGAGTGTATATGTTGAGATCTATGGGCACATAGGTCTATGTCGTTGTTCCCAATTTGAAACACATGAGGCATGTCTAAGTTATGGTTCTAAATCGGGAAAAAAGATCAGACCTGTAGCTGTATTGGCCAGCCAAGAAATACATATGCGCATAATAAATGAGCTATAAGATGTGACATCTTAAGGTCTAATATCCTATCAAAATTGAAGGGTATAGAACTTGTGGTTACTGAGTTATGCATATATATGTATAATCAAGGTCAAAGGTCATCGAGGTCACTTGACATTTTGAAAAAAACGTATTGCCAATTAATCCCTATATGCCAAAAATCAGACCTCTTACTCTATTCGCTTGCCCAGAATTAGATATGTGTATAATTAATGAGGTAAAGCGTGTGTTGTTATGCGGTCTCTAATCCTACTAAATATAAAGGACATAGCACTTGTGGTTACTTATTTATTGACGTAAACGTATACTTTAGGTAAAAGGTCATCGAGGTCACATGACATTTTGTCAAAAAATGTCTATCCTATAGTTATCCCTATATACCAAAGATCAGACATCCAGCTCTATTGGCTTGCTCAGAATTAGATATGTGCATAATTCATGGGGTAAAGTATGTGGCGTCATAAGGTCTTCCATCATACCAAATATGAAGGGTGTAACACTTGTGGTTACCGAGTTGTGGACAAATATGTATATTTGAGGGCAAAGGTCATTGAGGTCACGTGACATTTTGTCAAAAAAAATTGTATTGCTAAGTTATCCTTATATACCAAAAATCAGACCTCTAGCTCTATTGGCTCACTCAAAATTAGATATGCACATAATTAATGAGGTATAATATGTGGCGTCATAAGTTGTCCCATCATACATTACCATATATCAAGGGTGTAGCACATGTGGTTACTGAGTTATGGACAAATATGTATATTTGAGGTCAAAGGTCACTGATGTCACGTGACATTTTGTCAAAATGTCTGAGATATCTGCGTGAACGGACGGACATGACCCAATCTATATACCCCCTGGACTTCATCCGTGGGGACTAAAAACTGTGTCACTGCATCCTTTTTGCAATATGAATACGATGAGAAACTAAATTTGTAGTTTTCTTGGCCTCATACATTGGAGAACTGCCTTATACATGGGAGTCTATGGAGGTGTAAACTAAAAAGTCCTCTAACACGGCCAAATTTGATCGCATTTTGAAACAAATCGACGTGCATATGTATGACATAAGGAGTAATCCTTGTACCACGTTTGAATGAAATCGCTCCAGGCATCTCTGAGATATCTGCGTGAACGGACGCACGCACGCACGCACGCACGTACGCACACACGCACGCACGGACATGACCAAACCTATAAGTCCCCCCCCGGACGGTGTCCGTGGGGACTTATAACAGACTCCGCCCTGACTATTAGCGTTTATTTATGGACGCGGGCTCGAGGAAGGCCAAACGGCAAGCCTCGCCCGTCAATTTTTGGCTTTCTCCTTGTCCTTGCCCATAAATAAACATTAATAGTCTGCGTGTCCCCCGTTATTTCTGTAATAGATGTCTGGCATTCTTTCTTCGTCAAATTAATTACATGGTTATCTGCTCTGTCACTGCATATAACCAAGTGTTACGACTCACGTCCCATCCTTCCTTTTTGAGATGACTGAGGTATTGAATACTTTAAACGGGCCATTCTTGACGTTAGATTGCGGTTAAAATCTGAAAATGCGTTAAACATATAAAGTGTGCCACTCGTGTAATAAAAATGGTAATTAATTTATTGGCTGAAGAAAAAATGGGCGATATCATAAGGAGACCTTACAGTTGTTCAAACTTTAGCAGAATTTATAATCTGAAAACACAGAGACAGGCACATTATTTTTTCATAGCACGCAGCATGAACGTAGTGAGTGTGTAGGTTAAATGTAATATCTGACTTTTCAATAGACAGCAATCACATGTAGAGTTGGAGGCTAGTTCTATTTATTTTAAATATAAATTTAAGCTGAAACAGGTTAAAATACACTTGATGCTTGCTCAGGTATTCTAACAATTATCAAACGCCGACGACACGTCTTGCTTTGAGTGAGATAATGTTTTTTTTCTTTCTTTTTTTAATTTGTGACTTCTTAATATTTATCCAAGGAAAGCCAATATCTATATTTATTTGGCACAGATATGAAGGGCAACACCGCGGCGTGTAATTTGTCACTCTTATTTATATTTAAATATTCTGTTCGGGTAATGGTCGATTTTGCAACATGTCAGTTTAAGTAGGTTATGTTGCCAGAGAATATTTGTGGCAATAGAATTCTTTGCCGAGACCCTTGCAATTGAGAAATTATATGCTGTAAAGGTACCAGACAATGTCATTTTGATCAAACGGGTATAAAATCTTTTATTTCAAAAGTGTTCTTTTACGGCGCGCCGATTGTTTCAAATACGGATAGTTTACAATCGGATTCGAACAAACAACATACGGCATCAGTCGCCTAGTTGAGAGGCCACAGACAGAACCACTCGGCTAAATCTCCACTCCAAAAAAAGAGTGGTTCAATAGCCGGCTAAGTTGTTACATTTTTCTGACTGAGACCGCTCAACACGTTGTAGAGTTCAAAATTATTTGAAATATTTGTGAGGATCCAGAAAAAAAAATCGCTGGGATTAAATAAACAAAAGGGGTGGGGTCATGCAAGATAAAAAAAATGCTAGGGGTAAATAAAAAGGGAGAGGGTACTGTAGTAGATAGAGGAAAAAATCGCCAGGGTTATTAATAAAGGGGAGTACATTCAGAAATAAAATGTCGGGTATTGTGAAAAAGGATGAGGGGGATAACATCCAGAGGAATATGGCTCGGGTAAAGAAACAGGGGGAGTACTATCATAGTGGTAGATCCAAATTAAAGAAAATCTGTTTGTGTCATTTAAAAAACGAGGGGGCAGGGGGTTTAGCGCTGGTGTAAATAAAAATGGGTTGGTTAAATATTTTTGCGAATCCAAAAAAGTGAAGGATGAGAGAATAGAGTTTCAAAATTATTTTAGATATATTTGTGGTGATTCGGGAAAGGAATTGGGGGAAAAATTGGGAAGATCCAGAAAAAAGAAACACTGGGGAGAGAAAAAACATGGGTTATCACAATTTACTTTGGAAAGAATGCGAGTGTATCATTATGCAAAACTTCAGTAGCTTTATGAATATCAGAAAAATAGAAGAGATATAAAAGGATACCGGGGGAAAAAACGAGCCGTGCTTGTTGAAAATGTGGAGTACTTGTTTGGTGGGGAAAAATCTAGATTTGGGTCGCTACCACACAAAATTTGTGGAGTGGGTGGACAAAATAAAAATGGTTAGGGGGTCTAGGTATCCGCGAGCATTTCGCGAACTGCAAAAAAAACAAGGGGGGTGGTGATCCCACAGCTCACTCATTGTTTTTTAATATAGAGTCGTTGGTGTTCTTTATAATGACCTAAGAAAGTTGAAAACAAAGTAACCATATGGGAAACAGCTAAATTCCTCATAATTTCACGAGCACTAGGTCGTGTGTTAAGAAGGTGAAGGGTTATCAATCGTTTGTATCCGTATGTTTCTTGTTTTGTTTCCATGCGAATATGACATTTTAAACTGGTCCAATAATCATTTCCATTGAAGGTAACATTACCAGGTCCATGGGGCATTTGAGATTATAAATTTAAGTAGGACCATCCTCGACCACTAATATTTGGTGGTGGTACCAGGTGTCCGGAATAGGTAAGCGTACCCTGCTAGCATGCTACACCCGTCAGGATTGGTCCCAAAATTGTCTAAATACTGAATGAAGTGATACAGTATATAAATCACTGTAATAAGTCAAGCCGGGAATGCTGTCGCTAATCATTTGAGTGACCGAGGTGTCATATTTGGCCAGAATGTCGTCATATCGACAGTGAACTTTTTGAAAGTCCTCACGAGTCTTTTGGATGTGTATCCCTGTCTCACTAGTTTTTTTATACAAATAAACTGTGTCTCATTTGAAAATTGGAGTAGGAATCACAAGCCCTACAATGTCAGAGAAGTTTAGACACGTTCACACCATAGGCAGGTGCAGATGGAATATTATTTGATAAGTGGGGATTATTTATGATTTCAAAATCGAAATCATCCCTTTTGTCATACAGCTTAATGTGTAGCCCATTGGTACCCACTTGTAGGAATAGATGAAGATATTAAGCTGAGTTCTGACCCTAAGTAGTTTCTTTGATTTCCAACTCATCAGGATAAATATGATGTAAGTAGTTTTATATGTGTGGATTGTCTAGACTAATCAGATCATCAATATATCTGTGCGTGTTGTTAAAACGCCTTGCAAGTTTTTTAGACCCTGCTTTGTAGGGAGATTGTATGAACTCTGCATCATATAAATACAGAAATAGGTCAGCAAGAAGTGGTAAACAATTTGTACCACTGGTATGCCAATAGATTGTTGAAACGTCATACCAACAATAACAAATATGTTGTCCATTAGGAAATTAACATCAGTGTACTTGTGCTGGGCATCCATGTTGTTACTAAAATAACCTGACCTATGTTTGATGGTAATATATTGGTACCTTCTACTGCCATTTATGCAGGAGAGCTTGTTTAACAAGAGATGTGGTGTATAGTGTGGAAAAGCCAAATGTTAGGATTGACCTGTACTTGTTTTTCTTGACTCTAAAATCAAGCAATAATTCCTTTGACTTTTTAGTATCCACAATTGATTCAACCCACTCGTTTCATACACTTTGTCAAAATATCGAAAAAGACCATTTTTGATGGTTGTTAAAATTACAGTCAATAATTGTGACAGATGTTTAGTAGTGCATTTGCTTGAGTCTGCAATAAAGCGTTGTTTGTAAGGGTTCTTGTGCAGTTTAGGTATCCAATACAACATAGGCAGTGTTTTGTCCTTCTCTTTCAAAGGAATGCCAAATTCATTGAGCACAGATGAATGGTTTGAAAAAATGTCTTCATCAGAAAAGGAGGAAAGAGTATAGGCTGTATTACTCTTACCTGAATGAAGGTTGAATTCACCTATTATACACTGAATATAATAATTCCTACATACAAAGATAATGTTGTTTGAAGCTTTGTCTGCAGGAACTACAACATATTCTTTGTGTAAAGCATGAGGCATGCTTTGACAGACGGGTCATCTAATACTGAGGAAGTATTTACATCTTTAGTGTGAGAACGGAAATGTAAAATACGTGTTTTAAATTTATCTCTGACTTTGCTCAGCCAGTCAGAGAGGCATTCCACATCAACTTCCTCAACTGCAGCCCACTGTTTTGTATATTTTTCGGCCGCAAACTGTAAGGCATGGGACCATATTAATCACTTAAATCAGTTGTATGCCTTGCTTCAGTGACTAATAGTTCGAGATTGCCAAGATCCGACGATTAGGGATGCTCGTATAGGTTTCTCAACGCCGATGCTTTCCGTATCGAAAGCTGATGTAAGTACGATTCGATCGATGCAAGTCGCATGAACATCGGACTCGATTTGATAAAGTTACGGCATTCGAAGTACATTCTCGCCGCCATATCTTGGTTAAAAACTATAATCAGGCTTTAAGAGTAAACGAACAATTTAACTAAACAAATAATTATATACGCCTGGTCGACTGAAATCATTACCACACTACATAACTTTAAATTGCGTGTAACTAACGTGAATACATCCTTGTTGTAATTTTAATACCGTTTTCATATTGCCATTCTTTCAAACAAATACTTGTGCGTTTACTGATGACTTCTTCTCGAATTGTTTTAAATATAAAGCTGAGTATAGCCTTTCAGAACAGCGTGTCATTTTTTGACACTTTCAGCAAGACAAAGCCTAAGACTAGTTCGGGAATATTGTCACTTTGCTGATTTTTTGCATGTATCTTTCGTTTATTTTAATAACAAAATAAACTGAAAAAGGGGGGGCTACTGTCGTATCATTTGATTTACTAGGTCCTGAAGAATCTCTACCCATGGTATTTCAACCAAAAGCTTACTTTTTTTTTCATTTCTAGGATACATTTCGCAAAACATATTACTAAAACTTGTTAGGTAATATTGTAATTTTTCTGATTTTTTGCATGTTGTATAACGTACAATGAGTAGAAAAGATAAATGATGAGAAAAGTACTGTGTGCATCTTGCGTTTAGAGATATATTTTATAAAAATATGCAATATACCCTTTGATTTTTGTGCAGTTCACACTGTTATACGGCAAAACAAAACATGTAGGAAGGTAATTAATACAAAGGTATTGTTATTTCCTATAGTGAAGAGTTCTAAATCATTCCTCTACAAATAAATTTTGTATTTTACAGGGAAATGGCTGCTTGATGAAGTTATATGATGTTACATATTTATCAAAACCACAAACTGCAGAGTTAGCATTTTTTGCATTTTTTTGAAGAATAAGGAATACTCTTAGCATTATTTCAATATCCAGTTCGGTGTCATCACGTTACAAGTACAATATTCAAAATGTCTTCTCATTTCAAGCCTTTAAGTTTGAATGTTTGAAGAAAATGACATTATTGCAAGGGTGTTGCTTTTGCATTTCTACATGCAAATTAATGGAATTGGCTGATACTGCTCCATCCATTGAAAGTCCTTCACCTTGAAGTGAAAAGCTGGGTTTCAGAGGCTGATGTTAAGCCGACGGTTTCAACTCATCCAAAGTGTGTCCACCTTCTGTGGTATTCTTGCATTGTGCGGATTTTAATTCAGAGACAGTAACTTAGTCATTTCGGCCCGAATATTTCGACTTCAAGTTATTTCTCTCCTAATTACTTCGTTAAATGAATAAGTACTTGCTGGTTTAATCGATGTAGAGAAGAAGGCTGGACGATCCAGCACCGGGATTGGAAATAATACCCAAGATGGCATCTCCAGTCAATTTGCTCTTGTAGGGAGTACCATTGGTTTATTATTACACCTCACTCATTAAGCGTGCACTGCCATTGGTTAAACATGGCTCACGTGACATGTAAAAGAACGTGATAATGCCCTCTGCGAACTTGATGATGCCCTCTGCATTTGATATTACATGGATGACGTCATTTTACTTACTGCGTGTCCTTTCTGCGCATAACAAATTGTCGTTCGCTTGTAAGCAGTCAGCAACTATGGCTTCAAAACGTCATGCACAGCTGTCACCGGCACAGTTAGACGATATTTTGATGCAAGTAAACAGCAAACGAACGAAAATGGCAACAAGGAATGCAGTTTCTGTGTTCAGCGACTATGCTAACAACAAATGTGGATACGCAACCGAGGAGATCGGCAAATTTTCAGCGGCAACCCTAGACTCGGCACTGACAACATTTTACGCTGAGGTCTGGGGACTCAGAAAGGCGAACTGTACTCGAAGAAGTCTTTGTGTTTTTGTGTCTTTGCATGTTTGCTTGTTCGGTGTAATAAAATTAATAACACACGCCAGCACGGGCAAGATCACGATTTGTTGCCTGCCCTCGGGCTGGTGCTCATGACGGTAATATTGATGATACCCTCGCCTTCGGCTCGGGCATCATCAATATTACCGTCATGAGCACCATCCCTTGGGCGGGCAACAAATCTTGTTGTAACACACCTCATCCGCAGTCTGTGTTCTAATTCGCCAATTGACAGTCACGTGGGATGCGTTCTTTTTGTGCTGATCCACGTAAACGACGTCATCAGGCATCATTTGTCGGAACTGTTGCCTGCCAGGCATCAGTTCCGAAAAATGATGCCCGCTGACGTCAAAAAAAACATTGGCGCATGCGCGAACTGGAATGTAAACAAAGATGCCGTCTGCGGACGAGCGAAACGATAGTCGAGAAATTTCTCGGTTTATCCTACTTTCTGAAGAAGAACTGAATGCTCTGGTTTCAAACAAGGACTCGAAACGAATGAAGACGATAATCAAAGGTGCATTGAACGTTTTGCAGAAGTATTGCGACCCTGTCGGCAAAAACTTTTTCTTGCTGAACCACTCCAACATATCATATAGCTTACATGCGACAACTTTTGCGTATGGTACGTTCTTATGTATGACTACGGATGAGGTGTGTTACAAAACACATATTGACTGGCCATGAGGGCAACAGCATACGTCTTTAACCCCTCGGGCCTGTGAGTCACCCCCAAAAACAGACTGTTTCCCTCGGCCTACGGCCTCGGGAAACAGTCTGTTTTTGGGGGTGACTCACAGTCCCTCGGGGTACAGACGTATGCTGTTGCCCTCATGGCCAGTCAATATGTGTATAATCTTGCCCTTGCTGGCGTGTGTTATTATTTAATTATTCAATGGCAAGATGGGTGGCGATGACACCTGTTTTTCAACGGATATTACTTTGTCAGTCCAGGACCTGTATCACCCATGTTCTCTCAACATATATATATATATATATATATATATATATATATATATATATTATATACCTCCTCGTTTTCGAGGTCGCAAGTGGATTTACATAAAAAACATTGCATTCACAATGCTGCATACAGCAAGGCTTGTGTGTTTCCCAAGACCATAGTAGGACCCTAAATAGCCAAGCGTCCGATGCTGTGAGTTCCTGCTGTCATACGGTGGTGGACGGGAGGAGGTAGACGTCTAGTGCCGTTCAGGGAACACACAGTATCGTACTCAGGGCCATAGAGCTAAAAAAGGACCCTGCCTGGCTGAAATAATTGTAGCCCACGGGCCGTGCGCTTGCTTTTCTGACGTGTTGTCTGTGAGTGTCACTGATTTACTGGTGAATTTGAATGTCTGATCATTCTTTAATTCTCGTAAACACAACTATTATGCCGAAACAGGCAGGTGCTGCCAACACGTCAAAAAAGCTGGTGCAAGGCACCGTGTGCTACAATTATTGAACCAAGAAACGTAAAAAACTCGTATTCTTAGAAAGACATAAGAGTGGTGCATATAAAATGTCCTAGTTGGACAAGTGCGTTTTCTCAATAAACCTTCTTCCAAAGATGGTCTGATGAAGTAAACAGAAACGTAATGTGGGGTCTCGATTACAAAATATTTGAGACAAAAAAAAGAATATAGTTAGCCTTCAGTGGTTTCTCTGTGTTTACAGAACCTTGGTGTCATCGTTTATCTGAAGATCTCAATCAACACATTCATGATAATACTTAAACAAGTCGTCTGTCCCCTTCGTTATTAGAAGATGTCAACTGGTCTATGAATCTTAAAGTTTCCTCTGTTCATGGTTGAATATAGGATTTTCCCAATATCAAATATTTAGATAAAATTAGATTATAGACACAAAAAATTACCTATATTCACTTTTTAAGCTTTTGAAAGAGAACATCCAAAATATTGGCTCAAGTGGGCGTTGTGAATTCCTCATATGAAGTCTGCCATTTTACTAAAACACGAATTATAACCCATTAAAAACGTGATTTGCACATCTTACCGTAACAGTTGCACCTCCCATCAAGCGGGAGATTCCTCTGGTTGATACGGTCGACATTTCCACTCGCACTTTGCTCTCATGATTGCGTCCTCTTCGATATACTCTACCGAATCTAGAGCAGCTACATTTGAATAGTAAATCAGTAGAACTTCACTATAAATTTGCGATAAATTGACATGTTACAATGCCACAGCTAAACCATACTAGGAGCAACACTTTGCGTCTAATTCACTTTCCCGGTCAATACTCCAGAAAGAAAGATGTATATAAAATCGGAAAAACGCGCATAGCATATGCATATTTGATGCAAGTGTCATATGTTCAAAACGTACAAGTCAATCTTGGCAGGCGCCTCTACCTTTTAGTGAAACTTTAAAAAGATGGCGGAGGGCGTGTTTCATGAACGTTTTGAGTTCAATCAGAAATTAAGAGGCGTTGCTTATGCTAGTTCCCCAGCATGGAAAAGAAATGGTGACAAAGTAAATATTTCAAACCTAAATCTCTACCTAAAGAGATGCATGCCAACTACGTATCGTCTCTTTTGTATTACCAACAAGTAGTTCAGCAGGTTTCTTATCAGACATCAGAGGAGAACAAGATGGTTCCGTAAATTTGTTGAAAACAACGTTCTAAACATTGAAGATAAACGTCCAGTAATAATAAGTGGCAAATATTTCATGGTAAATTTGTACGACTGTCCAACGTGGAACTTTAAACATTCGTATCATGATTTTACCCCAGCAAGTGTCACTTAGATGTTTGCCTTTAAGATGTTGTTTATTTTTACTTGTTTACTTGTTTTCCGGTGGTTTAGGTCAAAAATTTTCGAAAGAAATAAGTTTTCAATATGTTTGAGTTCGTTCCTATCAATGGCGATCTATCTGCTTCTTTGTATTTAAACTTTACACGTGACAAGATCCACATCCAGTAACACTGTGTGGATATTTAGGTCAAAAAAGAGTTAATACTTTTTTATCTCCCTTATCATAGGTCCTTTAGGAAAATGACACGACCACGCAGTTTTTATCTTATTTTCGTGTTGTTTTCCTCGAGCCCAGGCGACCTAAATACTAACATAAGAACAAAATATATGCGCAATCGCAATTCCGATATCTTGCATGATAACGGTGATAACGTTTCAGAACTGAACATTTTGTGCAAGAGATCTTACAAACGATAAATGCTATATTTTCTGCCACGAGAGAAAAAGTGTCATTTTTGCCTCGCTAGATGGAAAAGAAAACATGAAAACAGGCTTAAAGGGCTAATTTAGATCAACGCGCTAGGAGATGAGGAACAAAAGTGTATTTTTATTTTGGCCAAAAACTGAAATCCCTCATGGTTTCCCCTTCATCACTCAAGCAGCATTAAACCTTTATATCCTTACTTCTTGGTTAGTAAGGCGTATTCTTTAATGAGATCATAGGATCTCTCAAAGTCGATAAGTGCAAATTGTATTTTGACATAGCTGACATTATCACTTACTGATTTGACTTTCGCCTTGACAGCTTCTATAGCAACGTCATGAAAGACATGGTCATATTTTCTCTTCACAGTCACTGACTTTGATATGACGCTGGTAAAACTATCAACATCAACTCCATCCTGAGTCCGACATAAAGAAAAACGCACAATGAAAATTAAACGCAAATGCTTGACGAAAAAAATTCTTTAATCAAGCTAATTGCCATTTACCAGGATATAAGTTAAGCTTAGAAAGATTGAAAAAGCATGATGGCATACCTAAACACTTGCCGAATCCTTGTCTTCCACATACTTAAACTAAACTGTAACACTAACGGATTACTAGGGTTGCCTATGGTAGATGTACAAAGAACACCATTGGAATTAATTTGGGACAATTGGATGGAGAAGTAAGGTCATTTTAACCGGCAAATGTAAGCTCATCTGCTTTTCTTTTTAAGTTACACACTTGTTTTTATCAATAATTTGTTATATGGTAACATTCAGCTATATGGCAGCTAATGCTTTTGAGAAATTTGAAAATTGTGAAAAACCAATTATCCCAAATTAGTTCCAATCGTGTTAAAGGTAATGAAATGAATTTCAAATCAGAGGTACAAAACACATTATTTTCAAGTTCGAAGTTGCCCTTTTGTGGTGTCAATCGTGCCCAGCTGAGATTAGGAGAGGCGTGGTTAACGCAAAGATATCAGAGAGTCTACAAGCCTCAGGAATTGTAGGAATCGAAGAATCACTCAAAATGTTCAAATCAACGGTAACGAGCCATACACTCGCACTGCAGACCTCTCCGTGTGGATTAAATTCTAGAATACAACATTAAAACATTTAAGCAATGCGATAAACAGCCTACCCCGTCGAGGACTTACTTTTCGAAGTTCTACTTAAAGATGGGAAAAGTTCTAACCTAATTTTAGAAAAGAAATTCTCTAAGATTGAAAATCTTGATTCATAATTCATAATATAACACTGGATTGTCAATACCTGATGCCTTAATTGACACAAGATAGCACTACTAAGTTCTACAAAAAGAGCCTGAACAATTAAGGTTCTGAGCACACTAAACATACATAAAGCAATTGTGCATACTCACTTTAAACTTGACCATGTAGCTGTTGGGTACAGGATCCTGAACTTTTAATAACGGGGCCAGCGGCACAGCTTGTGCTGCAGCGGCGAAGAAGACGAAGAGCAGGAGGTTCATCGTGGTTTCTTGAGAGAAAGAAAATATTTTTAAGTGGCCAAGAGAGCTTCTTTTGTCCTCATACCTTAGCATTTGAAAACTATTTAATATTACCTACAGTCAAGCAAGAAATCATACATTTGCAGAATTACGTGATTGATTAGTATTTTCCATTGTCTATTTGTGTTCTTATTGCATGTGTCGACTAAACAATATACCTATTTCATAAATAAGTTTCAGATTTAAGATCGCTCACTTTATCAAAGCAATGAATACATCGTTTAGCTGGGTGAAAGAGAGCCTCGGGGACAATTCTGTCCACCAGCCGAGCTATCTACCCAGGGCAGAAAATTCAATAAATTCCTAATTAGATTCGAATTCATAACATGCGGCACCCAGTCACCTATAGTGAAGACATTACGGTCATCAGCTGCCAAACTCCGAATGGTCCAATAATTGAGCAATATTTGTTGCAGTTTTTACTGACTGTGACTTCTCCACGCGCTATAGTCATGCTGAAGCACCAGCATACAAAGACTGGCTATTACGTATCGCTCACAAACTTTATCAAAGCAATGAAGGGAAGAAAACAGAGTTTCCTTAACAGTCATTGATAAGCGAAATGCTTTCCAGCCAAACGTGAAAGCTATTAGAAAAACTAGACGTTTCTCTAACTCTAACTTTACTGAATGAATGTTCAGAAATCCAGTGTAAGTTGAATTCTTCTTCCCTCTTCTGCTACACGCCAAACTTACCTTGAGCAATCAAACTCCAAATGGCCAATGGTGTAGATAAATGTCTCTATATATGGGTTCACACAGATATTTAGGGCGACAGACGAATTGAGAAGTCACTCACTGAATTATGCATGTTTACGTGACATTTTGTGTGCATTATTATGCACTGTAACACCTGTTATGTGGTGCAAGGGCCATTTTAGACGACCCTGATACCACATATACCTCTAACTTAATAGACAGACCAATCTTTCCATGTTAATGTTAGTTATTCGACGCCCATGTCCCATGCGACTGCATTTCCACTTATACCAATTCAATGTCAGATCTGAAATCCAACATCCATAATTTCCATTCATAGGTACCTACAGAGAATACAGGTGCACATTGTTGGTGTTGTAATTTTATTTTGCAGGCACCCTTTTGATAATTTCATGCTGAGGTAAAAATTCATCTGCGTTAGCATTGTCAAATGGTATCGCTGCTCGCGATAAGATATTGTTAGGCAATTATTATTTTTGTATCGTATCACTCGACAAAATATTTACATTTCAAAATTTCTGACAAAAACACCTGTGGGTTTAAAACAACAATTTTTGATATATAACTACCGAAAAGGGTGTGCCTAAACAAGACTTGTGGAAACCTCTTGGTATTTTTGGAGTTAGTCAGTTTCTATTGTTATGTAGGTCATTTCCCCCACACTCATCATGACCTGAGTTCGATTAGTCTAGAACATTCTCAAGGTCACTG
>LD380409.1:0-12049 GCA_001465055.1 Ptychodera flava | reverse complement strand
TATATATATATATATATATATATATATATGTTTTTCCGAAATTCATACTGCAAGGCAAAATCAATTTTGTTTTCTATTTTATAATTGTTATTATTATTTTTAATGGTAAATGATAAGTTTCATGTTTGTTTCAATTCTTATAGCAATGTGTGGCTGATATAGAGAGGGCCCTGAAACATGGATATCCAGAAAACTTGAGATACAAATTATACAAAAGGAAAGGACAGTGCCATTATCACAGAGGTGATTTGCAGTCAGCAAAACAAGGTCAGGGGTCAGTCAATACATGAATCTACACTTCCACGCATTGCAACAGGTCTATATGGAAGGTCATGAGGTCAATCGTTCCTTGATCGTGGTAACAGCAGTTGATGAAAAGTGCTATTCAGCGTCATGAACTGCTACTCAGATAAAACAACTGAGAATTCTGGAGGATGTCCTATTCAACGGAAAAATAATGAAATCAAATGAGGTACTGCTTGAGCCCGCTGCCATTTTTCTTCTACGATGGAGTAATTGACCCCATGACCTTTCTTGAACTGTACATGTAAACTGTATAGAGTTTGGAAGTTTGGATAGGCTGCATTGATTTCTATATTAAGTTGTTGATATACTTATGTTTTATATTTTTCTCAGTTTTTTTATTGATATACTTGTAGTTAGTGTGGCCATAATGCCACCTTGCAGAATTTAAAATGAGGACCATTATAATGCCTTCTTGCTTTGCAGGGTCTAAAATGAGGGCCTGCCTTAAATTTCTTATTAAAAATGTATTGCCAGGAAATGTTTTATCGATGAATCTGTTATTGTATAGCATGATCCCTGTATCATTTCATATTTTCAGTAAGTGTGTACAATAAATAGGGTGTATTAACTGTTTCTTTGGTAAAACTCCTATCTTGTCAAAAACGGAAAATATAAAGCATATAAACATTGTTTATATTCCAATGGTAATCTACCTCTTCCAATATCTCTGTGTACTGGTATCATCATTATTTGCCAAATAAGTGGAAGGTAATATTCCCTTTTCATCAATTTTATGTTTCAGCTTTCCACAGAGCTGTTGAACTGTGTAGAGCATCGAACGTAGAAGAGACAAAGAAAGGTAAAAATGTTCATTGTCTCGGAGTGTCTTTTTCAAAAGTAATCAATTTTGGTTACTAAATTTGTTAGGAATTTTTACATGTGACTTGCCAACTTCATAATATTCACATGTGCCGTTTTGTCTGCAACAGTGGTAAAAATCATCTTTGACAATCTTAACATACCTTGCAGTAATTTCTCATGATGAATGTATTGTCTAAACCTGTTAAATATCATGAAAAATTTCTCTTGTTCAATTTCATGAGTTTATATGATGTAAACTTTTCCTATGAAACCCTATTTCTCCAACATCTGAATATTTATGTGTAGAATTTTGGATTTCAGATGCTGCACTCACAGAACTTGAGAAATTGCTGGCTATGAATGCAGTGCCCAGGTTAGACCCTGTTTATTGTTTGAATTCAGTGGCAGTCATATATTTGATAAGTACAAGCTGTTTAGAAGTTTACTCAAACTTCTGACAAAGCTGTCACAAAGATTTGATCTGACAAAGCTATCACAAAGATTTGATCTGTAAAGCATTGATGTGTGATATGATAGGAGAATATGTGTGTAATCAGAACAGATTGAGAATTGGCTACATTGTACATATAAAATGGCTATTGTAGAACAGTTTACTTGCCAATATGTTGGCAGGTACAAAGTGGGGAAATAAAGAATAGAGCAGAATTGAATTATAAAAAAGAGTTTATGCCTAAAAATGGACAAGATTTATTGAATGTTGCCCATAGAAAAAAAGGAATAATAAAACAAGGAATGTTGTAAAATTGAAAAAAAAATACTGTGACTTTTCAGCGCTGGAATATCACTATTGTTTTGTAGGTAGCCAACAGAGTTAACTACTTTACATGATCATCAAAGTCCCTATACATATTGGGATGTCATCTGTTGTGTGAGCGTCAGTACCAAAAGATAGGTGTGGGGAAAAAAATGTTAATCCACAAACTCTTCACTCCTCTTTGAAACATTATCTTTTCATCTTGATACAGGCTTTATTTTTTGGTGATACGGGTTTTTGCCAAATAAGAGAAGAATTTTGCTGAGTAGAAACATTTTCAAAATTTTCCAGTCCCGCATTGATCATTCAGTGTCAGCCTGCGCACTGAGAATATTCTAATTAGGTCGTTTGAATGTTTGTTGAAGATTCTCCTTTACAACCCTTTCCATCTAAATAGCATGGAAGCATTGATGAGAACAACTGCAAAATCGATAGTTTGTTTGCCAACTTTTTTGTTGCACTGTGTCAGAAAAGTCAGCACCTGGTTAGACTCTGCGGAACTTCTAGGGTTCACTTTGGCTTGCAGTCTGTTCACTAACATTTCTGTGAGTTAGAGATTGTTTGTTTGTTTGTTTCTTCTTTTGTCATAGTTTAGGTCAAAAAATCACATCTTTTTTCTCTTTACATTTCAGTCAAGTGCCAGCAAACCATAGGACAGGGAGTGTACAAAATGAAGCAGTTTCCCAAAATTATGTAGAGTCAACAAATATTGCAAATGCCAGCGAATCTGTTGCTTTGAAATTCCATAAAGACTGTGGAAGGTATTTAACTGTGAGTGATCTTTTAATTGTCATTCTTTGACCTCTCATGACCCTTACAGTAGTTTTACCCTCAGATCAAAACTTGTGAAAGAGGACTGCTGTTCAGAGGAGCAGTGTTTAGGATTTGGTGATTGTGGGGAGGGGGACACAAGAAAACAGCTTTTATTGCAGTAAGAGTCTTATGCAAAGGCTACGCTTAAGGTAGTGAAAGTCTTAAACTTTTGCTGACAGAAGTGGAATGATCGAATCCTGTCAGCTAATATGTCACTTTAAAAAGTGTATATCTATCCTAACGAAGATCCTCTGTGTAGGGTCGAATTGTTGACGGTCTTCATCAAATAAAATTGTATGTAATCTGAGGCCTGTTCCATTTATTGAACTCATCAATAATCTTAATTTTGATACTGATACCCTGAAAACCTAATTTGCATAACTTAAATTTGCATAATTTAGTATAGTAGCCCTCTATCAGAACCAAATTTCACCTAAATTTTCAAGTAGAGGGGACATTCCCTCCTTATGAGAGAAAAATGGGGAAAACACTATATCACGGTACATATAGATAATGTGGTACATATACTGTTTTACTGGACTTTATTTTGATATTTCAATCTTTTTATCAAGAAAGGTAAAGATAGTTATTTAGAAATGCTTCTTCTTGTTAATATCATCCCTGCAGGCTGACAGGGACATCAAGGCTGGTGATGTTCTCATTGAAGAAAATGCCTACGCTGTGATATTGCTACCAACACACTACAACTCCCATTGCTATCACTGTATCCAAGAGATTTCAGTTGCCCCAATACCGTACGTAAGTTCTACACTCTTCCCCGGATGTGCTTGTTGATTGCCAAGTCTTATCATGTTAATATTCACTGGTGTAACCTCCCATTTGGCAGATGCATCATGCGCAGAAATAGAAACTAGAAATAGAAACTTGTTGGATCATGCAACATTTGGTGTCATTGTCTTGTGTTTTCTCAGACAAGTTTATATGTCCATCCATTACCAGACCATATATCCATCCATTCATCCAGTTCTGAAGACATTTTGCAACATTTCCAATGTTGGCTCTTTATTCCCAATTAAAAAAGCAGTGTTGGGTACTTGAATTTTTTAAATCAGCATTTTACTGCTTGTGTAATGCACACATACTCAAAATCAGATTAAAGAAATTCTGCAGATATCGAAGGCTAGCTTACTTTATTTTGCTGACTATTGCAACAATAATTTGAGAATTCTATTTGGATGCTGATATTCAACACAGGACACTATTGTCGGAGAAGTCAGCTTGATAAGAGCTGTTGCAGTGAACAGTGACAAAAAACTGATGTAGGATATTCAATGATAAACTGAAAAAACTAATGTAAAATTATAGTTTTGTAAAGAGCAGAGACATAGCAGAGACAGTGTGTTTACCCCCTTTGTTCTGTGTATTTTTACAGGTGCCCCCAGCGTTCATGTGTCAGGTACTGCAGTGAAGCTTGTCAAGAACAGAGCTGGCAACCCTATCATAGTGTAGAGTGCCCTCTATGGCAGATATTAGAACAGGTACTATGGTATCTTGCAAACCAGAAATTATGAATAAGGAGATATTTCATTGTAGAAAATTCAGAAGACCAATTATATTTCCATTTTATAATGCATAATCACTTATACTTTTTCAGGTCAAAACAATAAAGGATGCTGTTTTACACTCCAAAATATCACCACAAATTGATATTTAAGCAACTCATTGTCTGTCTGTCAGTCACATGGAGGGACTGTGAATTGTCATTATTTAAACTGCCAAATATGGAAATCAGTAGGCTAAGATTGTAGCAATCACAGCCTCTCCACTCACCGTGTAGTAATGGCCCTGGTGACATACAAATAAGCGTTCACATGAAAGATAAGCACCCATCCCATCCAGGCCTATATTAACTCTGTCTTCTTTGAAAATAATTCTGAATACATAATTAACTACTCCCATAGCTTGGTACCTTTGGACATCTGAGTCTGAGAATACTGCAAACAGCTGGATGGCCTAATATTTGTGAGTACAGTCTGATGGCAGAAAAGGGACACGACAGTGAGGTACCGGATACCAAGGCAGAATACTTGGCAGACTATTGCAGTATCTACAATCTCATGACACACTCAGACAATCATCCTGCAGAGTATAACTTCTATTGTGCAATTGTAAGTAAAATAAATAGAGAGATGAATAGATTTTTAATTTCATGTCTCTTGGAATTTCTTTGGTCTTTTCTATGAAGCTATTCTAATTTGTTCTCATATCACATGTAATTATTTCTATTATTTCTATTATTTCTATTATATTTATAGCTATGGCACTACATAGCTGAGGATGACACAGAGGTTTGGCACATCTTTGTAGAATAAACGTTGTGTTTCTTCACTTGCAGACATCAGTCATTTTGTCAAAACTTGTCACAAAGCCCCTACAGCAGAGTGCTTGTATACCTCCAGGAGGTGCAACGAATAGAGCTGAAGGTGCCACAATTGATGGTTTATGTCAAGCTGTAGAGAAGGTAGCAGTTACACAGGGTTGCAGCCATACATCAAACTCAAGTGCAGTTGACTTCAAAAATACAGAGTCGAGGACATTAACTGACAGTACATCTGATCTTAAAACCTGTGATGATGCAGAAACAGTAGACTTGAACTTGAACTCTCCTCTTACGAATGCCGAATTGCAAGTCGCCACTCTCTTGCTGCGGCACATGCAGCAGCTTCGATGCAATGTTCACGCCATAACTGCAGTGGAGGCTGAAGGCGACAAAGCTGCTCAGCTAGGAGATGGGGCTAGCATGGTTGAGACTGTGAAACAAGTTAGGATAGCCAGTGCTGTGTTCCCGACAGCCAGTCTCCTGAACCATAGCTGTGATCCCAATGTCATTGTCAGGTACAAAACCATATCATGTTTTTAGTGCATCAGATTTTGGTTAGCTTTTCTTAGATGTGCTAAGTGTTACATAAAAGAAATATCTGCCTATAGGAATTCTAGTGATAATCAGTTTGTCAGTATCCGAGAAACAGTCTGCCTTGTTGCTCAATAAAAGAAAGAGATGAGTAGTGTTTTCATGTAATACTAGCCTTTAGTCTATATTAATATTCAGAAATTCGCTTACCTTGGACCAAAGGAAACTTAACTAGCAACATTGTTGGGATAACCAGTGACCTCTCATCAACCAAGGTCAAGCAATTCAAGTTGTGTTTACTGTTACAGTTACCATGGTAATCAACTAACTGTCAGAGCAACAAGAACTATTCCCTGCGGACATGAGATATTACACTGTTATGGTGAGTGTTTGATGAAATATTTTCCAACATTTGTAACCGGAAGTAGGAATATTCAATTTCTCAGGATATTAAATCCATAAATACAATTTTACTCATTTGTAAGCACAGCTGACATCCTTTCTAGCATACAAATATGTCACCAGATTTCAGTCAATTTTATTTCAAAACTGTTTAAAACTTTGTAAAGGGTTTGAAAAGTTCAAATATCATTATAGAATATAATTTCTAGCAAAGGAATTAGTGAATACGTTAACCGATCAACTTGCATTGTTTAGAGTCACATGTCAGTCACCTGACAGGCAATGAGAAATTACACGTCCGTTAACCAATCAAATTACTCATTCAGGGCCACATGTCAATCACATGACCAAAGAGAAACGACAGGCAGCCCTGCAGGAACAGTATTACTTCTCTTGCCGGTGTGAAGCTTGTGAGAAGGAGGTCAAAGCTGACTTGAAGGAGGCCTTCAGGTGTGACCAATGCAGCCATGCAGTGGTTGCCAAGTCAGATTCTGTCTGGGGGAAATGTGTCAATAAAGAATGTCAGGCAGAGAAGAATCTACAAGATTCCTATAAGGTGATTGCATCAGTCTCTTTTCTGTGAATTGGTGAAATTTGTGTCGCTGTCAAAAGTGTGTTCAGATATTAAAAATGAAAGCAGACAAACACATGGCTTTATCTGTATGATGCGTTTTCATGAGGTGAATAAAACCTGAACTTTATTGAGATGGAAAAATTTCCTCATTGCCTGTATGCCCCAATAATTGACAATTTTCATTGAGCATTTAATTTAAAAAAACACCGAGAGTTAAAGTCAAGAATTAAAGACTGTATATTGCCAGCTAAGAGTTTAAAAAGTATCTGAAACTGCATGAGATGTGTCGTGGCTGTTTTCACAGAAATAATTCTCATGCAGACTTCTAAAAATATGTTTGATTTAAAATTAAAAATCATGTCAATTCATATTAAATTTCTATACATGTGCATTAAAATCACATCAAAAGGATTATATGCTTTTTTCTCCTTTTATTAATCTATATCAGGTAGCCGCCCTATCCAGGGATTTATTATCCAGGGCCATTGAATCACTTGAAAGTTCAGAATTTCAAGGTTTGTTACAAATCCATGTCAGAAAAAAACATTATCGATCAAAGTAGCATTAGATTTAAAATTCATTATATAGACTCTGTGATCATGTGCTGACAGGAGGAAATAGTAGATGCGACAAAATAACTTTTTTATTTGTTATAGTTATATTCAAAAATGCAAATTTGCTTGCAAAGTGCATTTTTGAATATTCATATTCAAAAATGTAAAAAATGTAATTTGGCATGTTGTTCCAGAAATAATTGTCACAGCCACAAATGAGCTAAAACATTCTGTTAATATTTTGTGATGTAAAAAGACAGCTTTTGATTCATATTCAGCCAAGTCAATTCTGTGTGATATGATTTTAAACTGAACATAGGAATTCTCACCCATGTGTTATTCCACTTTTCAGAGTCTCTATCAACACTTCAGCGATGCTATAAATTGCAGCAATCTGTCTTGTATAAACACAACATAGACCTTTCAAATACAGAGGACTGTCTGGCCAGATGCTTCGTTACACTTGGTATGTCCACAACTACAGGAATTTGCTATTAAAATACTTCTGAATTGGTGAACTCATTCACTCTGGTTTCCATGTTTGGATCTGACCTCGACAACAAATGGTGGATATACGTACATTCAATATTTATGGAGTAATTTTCTGGATTAGCATGCACTGAGTTGTTGAAAATCTAGTGTCAAGGGTACAAGTTTGCCAGAATACAGGCTAAATTAACATGGGGAATAATGTATGTATTGGCATATAGGGTAATACAAATTTCTTGCAATGTGAACATGTGAGGGCGCTGTGTAAATCATGAATGTATTGTAACCTGTCTTGAAAAGGTAACCCTGAGTTCCACTGACAATTCATTTTGTTCCTGATATTCAGAATCAACTTCTTTTTAATTGTACTTATCTAAACGCTTCTTGTATTTCAGAATTAATTTTTTTGATTGAGCATGGTTTTATGATTCTTTGTGATTCTTTGTGTATATATATATATATATTACTACATGATTTCGTATCTGAATTGTTACGCACACATAAACAAAAATTTGTGTCAATGGATTTCAGGGGACAGTGAAACAGCTTGTAGGTATCTGAAGAGAAGCATTGCAACCGTTGCTTTTATATATGGAAACAACAGCATTGAATTAGCTCATGAACTGCAGAAATTAGCACAGATTATGTTCAACAGGTAAGTCGATAGTGCCACCGCAAAACTTGTGTTTATTCCTGGTTTATTAGATGCAATATTACTGTTGGAAAGAAAAGAGAGATTTGTCATCTCTACTAATGGTATTCAGTGAAAGCTGCTCATTAAGGAAGTATATGCTTCGTAAGTGAAAGACTGAAACTTTTGTTCAACCGTTTCCTCAAAGATAGTTTCAACCATTCTCTTACCAAATCACAAGTAAAAGCCTGAGGTCACCGTGCATTGTTTGGAACTAGAGAAACAAATTACCTAATATTTACAAACACTGAAATCAAAAATGGCCACCATCCCTGTGTTAACTTTACGGGGAAAATAGAATTTTTGATTTAAAAAAAACAATACCGTACAAATATTTTTTACTCCAAGAGTAGATTAGTAAAGAATTGTAAACGTCTGAGAGTCTGAATATCTGTCATTGAGGCACATTCTACCTTCACTTTTTTTCCATCTTCTTTCACTTCTCTTTCATTGCAGTCGTCAAACAGCCACATTGGAGATTGTGAACAGAGCGCTTGACATTTTCAAGATACACTGTAGTTCCAATCATCCCAGTGTCAAGGAACTTTCGGAAATGAAATCTCTGCTGGATGGGCTTTAAACTCAATATCATCAGTGCAAGAATAATTTCCTGAGTACTGTTTCTACTACTCATACATTATCTGACCAATCAGGTACTGGCAATCTCTATCTAATATGATATCAATGAGTTATTTGCTTGGATTTTTAAGTGGTTGAAACAATTTTCTCTCAATGCAATGCATGTAAAATAAATTGTTATCATATCAAGCTTATGATTGACTGTATCTATTGTTTGTAAATGTCTTTAACCTAATTTTCTTCACGACTGTGAGTGGGTAATTTGAATCAGTTTCATGATAAATAGCTGTTTTCAGATGTTCAGTATGTGGCATGAAGTGTTTACCGGAATACACAAATCAAGAAAATAAATTGATACTCATCAAAAATGCAGGTCGGCATCTGAGTTGAATTGACAATTTTCCATGCTCAGTCTCGTTATCGTGCAAGACGTTTGTATGCTACTAAGTAATCAGTGCATTTTGGAACGGAATGAGATGTTGCATTTTACTTAGAGGACTCTGAAACCCAGTCACACAGTCAGATTTCTGATGAAATGATAGCAACAGGCTCTCCATCCTGTGAAGCCGTCAGCAAAATTTTTTAGTGATCACTACTGATAATGGCTGGCATATCTTGTGCAGCTGTTGACTGATATGTCTCACGCAGGACTATCACTGAGTGAATTGGTGCAGTAAGCTGTTATGGCAGGCATCCCATATTCCATTGACCCTTTCAATGCCATGGTTTGGCCCAAAGCCATTGTTATGGATGGCAATAGTGAAAATGCTTACAAGGAATTAGGGGTGAGCAGGTGAATTGGTACCACTATCATGTATATGTCCAATTATTCAAAGACCAAATGTTGATATAATCCAGTAGTTTTTCATCGACGGTTTGATCTATCAAGTTAAACAGGGGTGGGACATCATATTAGATAGAGATTGCCAGTATCATGTATATGTCCAATTATTCAAAGACCAAATGTTGATATAATCCAGTAGTTTTTCATCGACGGTTTGAGCTATTAAACAGGGTAGGGGAGGGGGGGGTTGTACCATGGTCTGGTCTTACCAGAAATACACCATCTCCAAATAGGAATAAAACTACTCTATAGTTATTATACTCTTTTGACTGCAGAGCATTGTACTTCGTCTGTCCCTCTGCAAACTGGTTTCTCATCATTTTGTCTTTTTTGACATCAAAAGAATTAGACACTTTCCATGATAACGATATAAATTCTTAGAGGATCACTTAACTTGCCTGACTTGTTCGGTGTAATTTGATATTATTATATTGCACTCTTCCTATGGAAAAAATAGAAATATAGAAAATAGAAAGGAATATGAAAAAGACATTATGGAATTTTTTTAGTGTGCAATAAACTTCAAAAAACTCTATTTTTTCACATCTGTGTTTACTGTTTTCATCTTTTGCTAAGAATACTCTAATTTAACCTGATTACTAGAAGAATGACTGTGCTGTTATTTTTCAGAGATGTTGTGCTTTGTTTTCTGTATTGATGATTGTATGAGGTATGAAAAAAAGTTTTGAAGAAAAACGTATCATATTTTAGGCCTACGCAGTGTTTTATGCACAAAAATAAACCTCGGGCTTCAATTTGAATCAAAGGCTTTCATAACTTTTATGCAAGATGCTTAATTTCTGAATTCATATGATTAAATAGAGAATATTCAAAATTTCGTTTGCTTCATTTCTGAATTTGTAAGAGGGTCAGAGGTCATCCTGTGGTGGCATGTCCTTGCAGAGGGTTGAGAGCAGTCCCTGTCTGCAGATTAACCCTTTCCCTACCATGGTTTGGCCTAAACCCATTGTTCTCAATGGTAATTCTGGACCTGTTTACTACGTATTGGTGTGAACAGGTTGTGGATTGCATTCTCCTTACGGAGCTTGCTCACAAAAAGTGACAATTCCCAACTACCATACAATAAACGTCAACTTTGATTCTTTCACACAATATGTGCACAATAATTTTTGACACATTTGGCTATCACATTTTCATGACTACCATAAAACTCAAATGAAAATCTGCTGTACTATCATCATAAATTGCAAATTCTATATTGTTGGGAAATGCATTGAAGAGTTTTTAATATGTTGCACGATTCGATGATCTAAAAAAGATTATTCTTGTTTGTTTGGTTAATATTTGATAAAAATAAAATCGCTATACCTCTGAAATTACTAGCATAGTCAAAATTCTCATAAATTTAGCCTTGATCAGTGTAAATTCAACAAATCGGGGGCAATTGGGGATATGAAGCTATCTTCTTGAGTAAAGTTTCTATCCTATGATGAAGTTTTTATGTCAGCTGCAAGGAAGGATTGAAGTATAAGTAATTTGTGGTCAGTGTTGAAGAACATATCTGGTCAAGGTAGGTAAAATCAAAACAATTATCATGCAGTCTTGTTAAGGTTGTACATGTCTTGAAATTTAAAGTTGCCGTACTATCTTGAGTGTCTCTTGCTCATATTTTCCACAGGAAATCTTTAACCCTTTCACCACCATGGTTTGACCATACCAATTGATGACTAAACCTGGAATAACATCATGAAAATTTCGGTACCAGAAAAGCAAACTGCCTAAAATTTATTGATGTTTGTTATTGCAACGGCCACTATCAACTATGGCGGAATAATGGATTTTCAATTTTCAAGAAACCACTGAGTGCAGTAGGTGAAAACTTTATTTAGGGGCGACGTCAAAAGTTCAATGTAGGATAAAAAACTTAATTCCCTTAGTTTCCCCCCAAACCCCCCCACCCCCCTTAGAAACTTAATTGACTTATATTGAACCTGTTGCCAGGCTCTTTCTATGTAAAGCGAAGCTAAGGATCAGTCAATTTAGGGGTGAAATAAAGTAATGCATCGTCAAGGCCCCACTAGCTGTAACTCTTGAAATTTGTTGATGTCAAATTATCTACCTATTCTTTCCTCTCTGAAATCTACCCTCTGAAGAGATATGAGCTTTTACTGCATTAGGAAACCATTCCTTTCAGAAACATTTGACATGTAAATTAAAATTTTATTAACAGTCATTTTGATTTCCTGGCATTTTCAAAAATTGGTAATATTAAAAAGGAATCAGAATATACAATGTCATAGTTGAAAACATTTACCCCTATGCATTACATTTGACTACTCTGTGCAGTTTATATGAAGATTTAAATGCAGATATGCATAGTATCAAGGG